>UYYF01000192.1:0-29711 GCA_900618365.1 Thelazia callipaeda
GCTATTGTTCTTGTAATTGCCATTTGCATCTTCTAGGATCTCAGAGATACATTTTTGGAATATCGTAGGCGAGTAATTCCTTATTCACCAAATCCATTTGAACGGGACAGAACTAAGCATTCTGAGAGGTCAAATCTAGGAATGAGGTTTACTGGTAAAGGTTTAATGAATTTTAATTTGTTATCTGACAATTGAAGTCTTTGAAAATTTAATGCAGAAATCTTATATAGCGGATCATTTCAATATCTGTTCTTCTCCATTAATCGTGAATTTCTTCTACATTTCCTTTTTTATCTCTATTTTTTTTTAGTTTTAGTTTTAGTTTTTGAATATTTTAATTTGCTTATATGAAGGTGCGGAAGCATTTCCTTCGCAAGTAACAATGATGAAAATTGGTGAAATGGCGAAGTCTTCATCAGCTTCTCCAGTAACATGTAAGCTTCTTTTTTCGTGCTATAGATTTCAAATTTTTTTGTAGATTTGTAATTATGAATGAATTTTATGCGTTCTCAAATTGCTTAAGTCTGAACTTTCATTTGAAAGCACGAAATATTTGTGATTGAAGCAGGTGTAAGCGGATTTAATCCATCTGGATCATTATTTGGCTCAAAAACATTTGGTGCTCCTACTTTCTCCTTCAACACATCAAATGCGAACAAAACGCCATCATTATTCAAACCCTTTTCTACAACTAATACATCACCAGCTCTTTTTGGTTATTTGTTTTCTTTCAATCCTTAATAATAATTGTTAAATTGGATTTCTTATGGAAACTTTATGCGCTCATAATGTCGAAACCAAAAGA
Organism: Thelazia callipaeda; assembly: GCA_900618365.1. NCBI lineage: Eukaryota > Metazoa > Nematoda > Chromadorea > Rhabditida > Thelaziidae > Thelazia > Thelazia callipaeda. Next base: position 806 of record UYYF01000192.1, read on the forward strand.
AATAGCAAAAAATGTAAAATATTGGTAGTAGTGATGTAATTGTAAATTTTTATGTTTTTGCCAGTCTGTCCTTCTCTATCAAATTATAGTGTTGCTTGAAATCAAAAAACAATGATTTTATAAAGAATACATGCAGAGCTATTATTGCTCCCATTTTTTATATTTTAAAACATGTATTCTCAATACATTGGAAATTTTAGCTAGATAATTTTAGGAAGTTCCACAACATCAGTAGCAGGACCATTACCAGCACCAACTGCACCATCATCTTTTACTTTTGGTAATACCCTAAATTCATCAGTTAGTGGCACATTGTTTGGTGGAAGCGCGAGTAAACTTTTTGGACGATGAATTCCTGACATTTCTGGTACATCTCCATGCCTAGCCATGATATTCTGTTCATCTCAACGTGTACAAAAATGAGGGTGATTTTTTAAAAAAATCATCACTTTTGTTTCCTTCTTTCTGGCATTTGGTCTTTTAAATTAAAAATGGTTAGTCTCAGAGCAGAAATTTTGAATCACATCATGATAGAATCAAAAGATGTACACGATATATTATTATGTCGTATACACTTATGACCTTTTACCTTTACCTGATTTTGCAATAAACATAATCGTTTTAAGATTTGTCTTCGCTTTTTCATTCGGAACAAGAATGCGCATTTGTTGTTTCGTGTAAATGGTATTTCCAGCTAAAAATAGTAAATCTAACTGTCCTTTTTTCGACACTGAAAGAGTTTACTTACTAGTTTCAGCTGGAAATGCCATTTTTTTGTTTTTTCAAAATCTGACGTTCATGGCTACGGATAGCATGAATTATCATCCGTTTAAAATGATGCTTTGATACATTAAGTAGTATTTATTCAGTGACATGTACCAAAACATGCATATATTTAAATGTGTGCAATGATTTGTTGGAAACTTTCAGTCACGCGCATGTCACATGTCTTGCAGTGTTTCAGCTTTTTATTGAGATTTCTGTGCTGCAACCTATTTGAATAAAGTTTTATGTACGAATATGCATGGTATTGATAACACAGTATGGGATGTAGCATAATGAAAAGAAAACCCCTCTATAATTTATTTTCGTATTTTCAGTACTCAAGTTTAATGTGGGAAATTGCGTCACTTCTTGATGCAGAAATGAATATGGAGATTGATGTAGCACACGAGTTACTTCATTTTTAGCCATATCATTTTTATTGATTGATTGGAAGATGTAAAATAGTTGAAAAAGTTAGGATCAAAGAGTGCGGAACAGTTGTTGTAACCATCAATGATTGTTGCAATAAAGTATTTGAAAATTTTAAAACAAGTCCGAACTCATTACTCTCCTTGCACTTTCCTTTCACTGGTTTGTTAGTGCCAATTACTGAAAGAACTTCTGCTTTTATCCTTACTGTTCTTATTCGATGAAGCGTTCTTGTCTTGTCATCAAGAGTAAATGGCCTTTAAGGTTGTCTTTAGGTTGACCTTACTTTAAAGAACTTCTGATGTGAGGAAGGCTAACTGGCCGAGCATTTGTCGCAACTGGCAGTGATTGTAGCAGAAAAGTATTTGAAAAATTGGAAACTACGTAGGGAATCCGATCTAACTACTTGGGGGATCAGTTCTGACCTTTTCATCGTTAGCTTTAATGATTTACTTTCTTATCAGCAACGGCCATAGCTTCCTTCAATGCATTATAAATGATCAGATTCCTGTTCATCTCCAAGTTTTTGAGTTTATTTTTAGATTTTAGTATTTCTTATGATATTTAATTCTACTTGTGTTTTAGTAAAAGTTTAAAGGTCATGGAGTAGTAAGACTGTAAAAGTCTGATTTTTTGGCTTGTGAACTCTTTTGCTAACTTTATTGCATTGTATTTACTGGCTGCCACTTTTTAGCGTAAAATATACTAAGATTTCGAAAGCCCGGATGACATTCGTGATGTTATAAGCATTATATAATATATTTGAATTAAATTGATGTTTGTTTAGAATTATCTTATTGCACTCTTAATTTTGACAAACTCTTGAATATATGATACGGTATCAAGTACGATGCTTATAACATCATGAACGTAATATCCAAGGTATCAATCATATGAAATATGTTTTAACCTGTTGAAAAGGAAAATTGTTTCACAAATTTTTATGACAAGTAATGCTTCAGAATCATTCCATAATTCAGTTATTTAGAGAAGGTAATTTATCGGAATTATAAGCAGTTGTCGACTTGAAGTGTTCTTCTTAATTGTTGTCTATCGATATGATTTAAACTTAATGTTTTTTGTGTATACTTCAGTTCCTATTTTTTTAAGTCTATGCTATGAAGATACGTGGATTTTATTGTCAAGCAAGGCCTATTTTCAACTGCTGTAAGCAGAATAGTACTACAACCAATATTTCAGAACAAAGGTAATTACTTCATTTGCTTATTTCTGATATTGTATTTGTTGCTACTATCATTTATATTTTAGTAAATTTGAAGATGAGACTCACTTTTACTAAATAAGTTTATTTTAAGAATTATGTTTTTAAAAACTATGTAGTTCGAATTCTGTCAACATCAGACTTAAATTTTTCACTCAACAATTCGCAGCCATGCTGAATAGACTTAATCATTTTTAAGTACTGTTCAGTGTATTAAGTCCATTAGTCATCGACTGTACTGATCGAAAATAATGCTTAATGAGTAGAATCACAGTAAGAATTGTTTGTTACTGATTATTTGTCAACTTTTGATCCGATTTTCAATCATTTCTATTACTTATTATAAATTGTATCATTTCAGTAGAAAAACGCATGTAGTTGATGTGGTAGTTGGTGGCGGTGGAATTGTTGGCACTTCAGTTGCGTATTATCTAGCGAAACGTGGCAAGATTGTTGCATTAATTGAACGGAATGGGTAAGATTTATGTTTACTACGCATAAAGCGCTATTTTTAGTGGCGTTTCTTAATTGTTAAATAGTAATTGTGATTATTTTCTGAGTACTTATTCACTGTAGTATTGGATTATGTGGTGCGACAAGTTTAAGTGCTGGTTTAGTAACAGCTCCATTGCATTGGCAAGATCCAGCAAAACAATATATGGCAAAATGCTCATTGGATTTGTATGCTAATCTGTCGGAAACATCCACTTTTAGTAAAAATTTCTTTGCTATTTAATTATTTTATGATGATGAACGAATTGAATGTTATTTAATGGCTTAATCATTATTTCATTACTTGTTACAATTTGATAATATTCACTTGTAACTTTAAACAGGATATAATCGTTGTGGTCGACTTTATCTAACGAATACTCAAGAAGGTGAAGTTAGCTTACGACGAATGTTTTCACGCTCAGCAATATATAATGAAGAAGCCCAATTATATGATTCTGAGGAAAAAATGCGTCGCTGCTTTCCGAAGTCAGTTAACACAGCAGGGATAACGGTTAGTTTATCAGCAAATTTTTAATATTGTTTTCTTACTATTTTTGTGATCTTTTTCATATTGACATATTTATTGCAGAATTACAAGCATTGTTATCTTTACTAACCCTCACCGTCACTATACTGATTCTTAATAAATTCAATTTGAAAAAGATCATGAAAATAGTACTATTAATGACAGAACTGATACTAATCATTATAGTGACGGTGGGAGTTAGTAAAGATAACAATGCTTGTAATTCTGCTATAAATATGTCAATATGATGGTAACAATAATGTCACTATTAATCATTTTAATTTTAATATTTTATTCCATTTCTCTTTTCCTTTTTAGTTAGCCTTGTTTTCACCAAATGATGTTTCATTAGATCCAGTTGGTCTTTGCCAAGCATTAGGAAAACGTGGTAGAGATCAAGGTAGGTTTTTATGTAAACTTGTAAATTGTGGTTTGAAATCATAAGTCATGTTTTCAATAAAGATGTCTAGAATATTAAAAAATCTAATATCTGAGCCGTGGTTTAAGTAACATAGATGTTGACAATAAGCAGTATTTATTCTGTTACATGTAGGTAAAAGTCCAAAGTAAAAGTTCTAGTCAAATCTTATCTTTCCTTTCTCACTTCAATTGTTTTGTAATAAAAAATAGATTCAGGAGTGCAAGTATTTGAACAGTGTCATGTTGATGAAGTAATAGTTGACAAAGACCAGAAAGTCACTGGAGTACGCACAAACAAAGGTTTTTTTGAAACAGAATGCTACGTTGATGCAACTGGAATTGCACGTTTTTGTAGAATTCATTACTTTCTCAATATTTTTGTAATGTGTAGGGTTAAAACTATTAGTTCTATGCCTCTTATTTTCGAGATTTACTAGCCATGTTTTTCATAACATTTTTGCTTGATATTTAAAAAAAAATAAGATGTTATAGTGGTGTGCTACTTCTCAAATAAGTAAGCCAACCCGCCAAGTTGTAATTGCTGCGCACCCTGCTACTTACACATATTTATCAACAAAAAGATTACCCGATAAAGACATCAAAAACGACACTCCAAGTAAAATTTATAGCTTATGTCATTAAGATCAAATTCTTATCTTTCTGAGGAAGCAAATGAAATATTGGATTTAAAAAAATATTATATTATATTTTATTTTATTTAAAAAAGATTGTGAAAATCTAAAGTGGTGTTTCCAGTTTTAACTCATGTGGATGAAAAAACGTATCTCTGCATGAGTGAATCACGGACTTTATGTGCAGGTTTCAACCAGGATCAAGTTCGCCCTTTGACTCGTCCACGAAAATTGGGTCAGTGGACCGTACCATCACCAGATTGGGATAAATTTTGTACGTTTGAACTGTACAAATTCTTATATTAAACTTATATTATAAAAATATGTTCATTACTTACCATAGATAAGAAATCAATTATTTGTTTAGATCCAACACTCGATCACTTAATGAAACGTTGCAACGTCCTTGGTGAAGTGGAATACGGCGAATTAGTGTGCAGTGCGGAATCATATACAGTTGATAAAAATCCTGTACTCGGGGAAACCTCTCAAGTTTGTTTCGAATATAAAAATTTGATCATAAAAGTGTCTTTTTTGAAAGAAACGAATTTTAGAGGATTACAGTTTAGGTTCAGGGATATTATGTTGCGACGGGTTTTAGTGGGCAGGGATTAGCTCTCGCTGGAGGTGCTGGAGATCTAATTGCTGGTTTGATTTGCGGAGAGACATTACCAGTTGATATGATGCGTTTGGATGTTACACGATTTATTGACTTGCATGCTAGTTCACAATACCTAATTGAACGAGTTCCCGAAGTGGCAAGTATGAAATCGTAATTTTGTCAATTCTTCTTTCTGGAAAAAAATTCAGTTTTTTTACAAATTAAATCACTTTAGGTCACCTGTTTACAAATACTTACGAATATCACCAGTATCAGACAGCTCGGAATTTGCGCACATCCCCTATTTATCATCAGTTGAAAAAAGCTGGCGCTATTTTTGGAGAGGTTATGGGATATGAAAGGCCTCTGTGGTTTGCAGGAAAAAATGCCGAAGGTCAATTTGTCTGGCAAATAATTGTATTCATTCAAGAGGCGTGATTGAAAAATTGGTCGTATTATTACCTAGAATAATGTATTATTCATTATTTACAGCGAAAAATATTTAATGTTTTTAATTAAATCTTTTGATTTTTTATATGTTTATTAAAATTTTTCTCTGCAGTGTTACTTTTGTGATTCTCATTTGCAGATTTATCATTAAGTTTCTATAGTGGGCAGTTTTCATTAATTGGTAGACCGGAATGGTTTGGAAATGTTGCTCGCGAATATGATGCGTGTAGGGAACGTGTTGCAGTAATAGATCTGTCTAGTTTTTCAAAATTTAATATTGAAGTAAGTCGTAATATGTTCCTAAAGATTATAATTGATATATAAATGCACATTACAATATGCATTTTCAAAATAAAATGACATTACTTGGTAATTTTTGTACTATCAATTCATGATTATTGTATTGAGTGGCATCTTCAGGGACCTGATACACTGAAGTTTTTGCAACATCTCTGTTCTTCAAATGTTGATGTGCCAGTGGGCTCTGTAGTTTATACAGGTATGCAGAACGAACAGGGTGGTTTTGTTTCCGATTGTGCGGTATGTAGATTGGATGAGGATCAGTACGTTTCTTAAACTGTTTATTGTAAGAGAAATTTTGAAAAATATTATTGATGAAAAAAAAATAATGTCATTGTTTTGATGCTTCTTGCACACTTTCATGCTGAATCAGTTTATTGAGTAATTTTGAAATTTCATATTTTTTTTCCAGGTTTTTTGCTGTTGCTCCTACTGTCCAACAACTGCAATTTCAGTTATGGCTAAAAAAGTGGTTGAGAAAGTTGAAACTCAAAGTTTACATTCGGGTCATTGTTTGCAAAAATTCGTTTCCTTTTTTTAGTATATTATCTTTATTATTTGACTTTGGGCGTTGAGAGAATTGTTGTTTATAGAAATCTGGTAGTAAATTTTGAACTTTTTAGGATGTTACTGGACATTATACTGTGTTGGATGTTGTGGGACCGAGTTCACGTGCTTTGATGGAGAAGCTTACAGGAGAGCAAATGTCTACTTATAACTTCCCCTCGTTTTCTATTAGGGTATATTTTTTACCCAGAGTAAATAATGCACTTAAAATCAGTTTTAGCTACAAAACAGTACAAAAGAAGTTACAGGAAAATATAGATATTAAGAAAATTCTAGTTATTTTCTACATTCACTGATGATTAAAATATTATTGATGAAAAAAAATAATGTCAGTATGACAATCTATGATTCTAAACTTCTATTTGCCTGCAGTTCTTTTCCTTCTACAAATAATACCTAGCATCATAAAAATGTGATTTAATTTTCAGGAAATTGCGATTGGAATGGCGACGGGGATACGAGTGCTAAGTTCTACTCATACTGGCGAACTTGACTGGATAATGTATGTACCGAATGAGGTTACCTTTATTTTTATTTGCGCATTTTGATGTAAATGTGGTTGCATGTTACTCAGTATAATTCTCTATCCTACTACAATTTTGTTCACATTTAATTTTCACGGGAAGCTTGTAGTTATTAAGAAGTTCCCATAAATAACGTTGATATAAATAAAACATTTATCAGTAAGACTCAGAAGTTGATCTTATAAATTTAAAGTTTGTTTTCCGGTCTATATAACAGTGAAAAGATATTTTATATCCTTCCTCATTAATTCATGGATATATTCTATATCCATGAATTAATGAGGAAGGATATAAAATATCTTAATGCTGCAAAAATTCCTTTTTGTAGGTTGTGTGTATAAACTTAATGCTGCAAAAATTCCTTTTTGTAGGTTGTGCAGAATGTTTATGAACGCTTAATGGAGCGCGGTAAAGAATATGGTGTAATGCATGCAGGGTATGTAGTAAGAGATATTACAGTCTGATTTTCTAAAATATTGCTTTTTTAGAAAGTTCCAAAATCATGTTGTTTTAGATATTATGCTGTAAGGCAGTTGCGTATAGAAAAATTTTTTGTGTTTTGGGGCCAAGATATATCTGCAAATGTAACACCTCTCGAGTGCGGACGTGCTTATCGTGTCGATTTCAATGTCTGTTTGATTATTTTCCTTGTTTTTCAAATACATATTATACTTTCTGTCGATTGCAGAATTACGACAATTGAGATTGATTTTTCAGAAGGACTTTATTGGTAAAAATGCATTGTTGAAACAGAAAAAAAGTGGCATTCATAAACGATATGTGCAACTGCTTGTAGATAACCACGATTTAGATCACGATCCATGGCCGCAAGGTGGTGAATTAATTTACAGATATGGAATACCAGTAGGGCGTACAACTTCTGCAGCTTACGGATATACCCTTGGTTGTCAGGTAGTTCATGCGCTCAGTTATGAGTATTTCATACTCCTACTTCTTGTTTTCATTCAGAAGTGTTTAAAATTTATCTTTGTTTCAATTGTCTAGGTCCCTTACCTTGTCTTCTTTCTAGGTATGTATAGGCTACATCGAGAATAAAGAAAGAAATCTAACAGTTGATTACATCAAGAATGGAAACTACCAGTTGAATATAGCTGGGAAATTTTTTCCCATACGAATAAATTTATTCTCACCAAATCTACCCATGACATCTTCAGAACACCCCGTTCATTATCTACCGACCCAGGATGGTGGCTGCTTTTTGTGATTTAGATGTCACAAAGCATAGAATCTGCCGCTAGAAAATTGTAAAGTTTGTATCAAGATCTTTAGAGTAAGAAAATAGTATATGTTAAAAGGATTCATGTTTTCTTAAGAATGCTTGACTGACATATTACTATTCAGAACTGCCCACCTAATTGCAATTGTAATTTTCTTACATTACTTAATAATCTGTTGTTGCAGTTGTAATTGTAGCTGTAACTTTCCTACTTTACTTGATATTCTGCTTTATGAACTTGTTATACAGTCAGTAATATTATGTGCTCACTTTATCGAACTAAGGGTTATTTGTTGTTATCATTATTTTCTGTGGATAATGATATAGTTTCTCTTTTATCGAATTTGTTTTATATGAATACTGTATACTTGCTATTTAAAAGTCGTATCTTGTGAATACTGTACTTTTTTCTGAAATCCTTTCTTTGGGCCTGCTTTTTATTGTAGTTTGTTCTGCATGCCTCAAAGTTTTTTTACATGAACCTTTATAAGGACTTTTTGTAAGTGCTTTTTATAGAGGTCATTTTTTTGTGAATACTGTACAAGAGTTAGTTTGAATTCGAATAAATCTGAAAAACCGAATTAAGATTTACTGTGTACTATGAAAATAAATGGGAAGCAACCACATTTACATTTATTAATATCTCCCTTTGATAACATCACAGAAAAAGAAATTGTTTTGTAGCTAAGAGCCTCACCGACTGGAAATACTTGGCATCGTTTGCAGCAAATTTATAATTATGCATAAAGGAATGCGTGAGGAGATACATGTTCATATCGGAAATGTTGGATAGTATAATATAATGTCAATTGACTGCTGTATGAATATCACTGGCACTCAACCAAGATTGCTTACTTCTTTAGGTTCTGGTAATTCTTGCTTAATACGGATCAATGCTTCAGGGTCACGTTTTCCTTGTATGGGTAACATTTTCTCCGGACGACGACTATATTGTTGGAACAAACGCTGCATTGCTAGGTTACCAAGACGTCGTTTCATTTTACTTTCAGTTATAATATCTGGTTTATCACCTACATCCCAACGAGTATGCAAGAGAGTTTGCAAATTTATTAGTTCATTTTGGAAGCATACTGATATAATAGTAGCGACAACTGCGCCTGTAAAAAGTGGGAAAAAAATCATTGCACCAAACCATCCCAATAATGCCCATTGCGCATCATAACTCAATTCACCAATTGCATCTATTAGTATTACCATGCGACGTTTAATCTGGATCATTAGTCGCCCCGCTCTAACTAATTTTGCTGTTACAGTCAGAAATATATCAGTAACATTCTCGATAGCATCTGATCGTACATCATCAATATCTAACAAGAAATCCTTTTGCGCTTGCCAATCCTTTTCTAATTTTTCTTCCAAGGAGCCAGTAGATGCATTTATAAGGCCCATTAGCATCATGGAAAGAGCAAGAAATGTTGTTAGTTTAGAAAGATACATAACTTTTGTTATCAGATCTTCAGGAAAATTACTCAATATTCAATGCTGAGTCGTAACGCTGACTTACACTAACAATTTTTTAAACATTATATTTCTTATCCGAAAGTCTGTTTTATTCTATCTACACATTTGCATAATGAATGTAAGAATATTTAAATATTTAGTTCAGAGGGGATATTTATCGTAGTCGAAAGACTTGGCAAGCTGACTTACTATAGCTTCATTTTTACTCTTTAATTATGCAAATACAGAAGTTTTTCAAAAACATTCTGCGCAGGTAATCCAACAAGCACAGGTCAATTCATCGCATGTTCTTGTTTAAATCAAAAGTTGACTACGAAGTTATTAGAAATATAAATAAATTATTGCAAAAATTCGTTTTACAGTTGTAATTTTTGTAATAATTTATTTATAATGATTTAGCAAATCATTAAATAGAATCAGCTAAAAGGTCAATAAAGGTTAAAGAGAGTGAGAAGGAAGACAAATTAACAAGCTGAATAAGAATGTGGAAGGTTGGCGAAACATCAGTAATAAATGTCATTTCAAATAAAATTCTCAGACCAATAGGCACATGCTCAACTTGCCAGATACGTCATTAACTACCATGATTTTATGGTGAGCGCTGTCGATTAATTGTTAGTTTATTATTGATCGAAGTGTATATTTCTAGGCTCCTAGGAGCTCCAAAAGTACGTAGGTACGAGTTCATTTTTACTTTACATGTATTGTCATGAAACATAATCGCACGTAAAGTGGAAGTCAGCAGCGTAACTCCCTGCCTACGTTACTTTTTTGTCTCACCAGTTACCCATCAAATTCAATGTCTTTCTACATGGTACAAAATTTACGGATTTCTTTCTTCGTTTCTTTTGCATATAAAATATAAGAAAATCTTTATCATAAAGATTCTGGCAGTTCTAAACTTCGCACATTTGATTAATTAAGAAAGATGTTAAACAATAGAAAATATATGTTAAAAAATATGTAATTTTTTATGAAAACAATGTGATATTTATTGAGAATTATTAAAAAGTGTCTCTTAATCAATGTGTTCATAATGTTTAAATTTCAGGGATTGCCAAACTTTTGGTAAATATATTTGAACTTGTTTGGTCAGTCCAATCAAAGCGAAAAATAGTTTTCTTTTATGAGCACATATAATGCTATAAGAATTAAGTATTTGAATGGCTAGTCCAAGAACACGTCGTGTCATTCAGGACCTTCGAGCAGTTCCTGGAAATAATGTTAGACTTTCAAGGACTAAAAATTATACTTAATTTTTGTAATCTTAAGTTCTACAAGCATAAGCTTTTCAGGTTTGCTTTGAATGTGGTGCGAGTAATCCTCAGTGGGCTAGTGTAACATATGGGATTTGGCTCTGTTTAGATTGTTCTGGCTTACATCGTGGATTAGGTGTACACGTCAGGTCTATTCGCATCTTTTTTTCCATACTTATAAAATTTATAAAATGCTAGTTAGGTATGTCTACTTATTAAAGGTTCTTTGACATAGTTTGAGAACTTGAGTAATAAGAACATTATTATTCTTTAATGCTGTTTAAAAATTTTTTGTAGTTTTGTACGATCCACAACTATGGATAAGTGGAAAGATAGTGAGCTCAGCAAAATGAAAGCTGGTGGTAATATGAAAGCATTAGAATTTATAAAAAGCCAACCAGAATATCGTTCAAGTTGGTCGCTTCATGAAAAATACAATTCAAGGGCCGCTGCTCTTCTCAGAGATAAGGTATGAAAATAGCGAGATTATTATTCAGTATTCATTGGTATATATTTTATTATCTTTTTTTAAAAGGTATTGGCGGAATCTGAAAACCGAAATTGGTCAGTTGAAACTTCACCAGCGAAAGATTATGTCTCACATGCTTTGACAAGTGCGTCTTCTCATACACGACCTGGAGGACATAGCAGTTCCGATAGTGTATCTTCCTATTATGGAGGGAATACAACAAGATTCCAGGGCGATTCATATCACTCTGACTATAGCAGGTAATGATTTATTTTCATAAAAGTTTGGTTTATTTTGTGTTTCATTTCCAGCTGCATTTTTCACATGAGAATCGCTTTATTTGTTATGATTTCTACTTCGCTTCTGCTAGACTAAAAGTAGCCGATACTTTTTCATTTAACTGGCAGTTTTTCATGCATAGAAAGCTTCAATTATTCTCAAATCTTATGTTAAAGAACTCTGTGTGATTTAAAATTTTTTGTAATCACCTGTGATGTGTAACCGTGAATTTTTAGTGAAAATCGTTATCAAGGTTTCGGGAATACTACTATTATTAATGATGGAGATTCATCCAATGAATTGCTCTCTGGTGCTCTATCATCTCTTTCTGTAGTAAGTTGTAGAAATTCATTAAAGTCTGGAATACTTTGCAAATAGTTTTGTGAAAAGTGGATCTTTGGAAATCATTTGCATAATTTGCTTTATATTAATTACTTTAGTAATCTATGATAATTTTTAAAAAAAAGTTCTTTAAGGGTTGGAATATACTGAGTAAAAAAGCAACAAATGCCGCTTCATATGCAAAAGACATAAGCTCACAAGCAACCGCAAAAGCTTCCGAATTAGGTGGCAGTGTCACTGAGAAAGTACATTAACTTGTTGTAGAATTTTCTTGCTATCAAATATTATAATGTTAAGTTTGTTAATTAATATAAAAATTTAAGTTTTGACTGATATTATACTATAAAAATGTTACGATTCTCAATGTTTTGTTTCGACTTACTTAATTTCAGATGCGTGATGGGACAATATTTAGTAAACCAGCATTAGAAAGTTTGGCGCAAAAGGCTTCCGAAATGGGATCTCGGTCGTGGACTGGACTATCAAACTTTGTGAAAAGTCCTTCTCTGCAAGGTTTCAACTTTCCAAGAACTAAGAGGTTTATTAACTTCTATATTTTGCATTCATATTTTCGAGATTGATCTTATACATAGTAATGGAGCTTTTCAGTAGAAACTAAGGTTTGATACGGGTATTGTGGAAACATTTTCTAAATTCGTATATATGATTAGTTTTTAAAGTCACCGATAAAAATGCTTGAACTGCAGTGATTATGAAGATATCGTTACACCCGAAAGTCATGAGAATTCATTCAAACAGGAAACAAGCAATTACCAAACTTGCCCGTCAGTTTTGTTATGATAAATTCATAAATATTTTTGTAAATATTTGATATCTTATATTTTATTCTTTTCTGTGCTTTTGTAATTTTTAGAAGTAATTCACTTGGGTTAGATGGACATGATTATCTGGATTCCAAGTTCAGTTCTGATTTCTTTAGTTATGGTTAGTTTTTAGTTTCTGGACCTATTTCATTAAAATTGTTTGCTGCATCTGTATCGAAATATGAAAGTTTTCAAATTCATGGAATCCGCAAACTCAAAATAATTAAAAATGGTGGGACATCAATTTGTAAAAATTTTTAAGTCACATAGGTGTGGATTAGAAATTGTAGCACAAGTACTTGTCTTTGACTCACTGATTCACAGAAAACTAAGAATAACTTGTTAAGTCATTTGATTGTATTGATATTCCTGGTGTATATAAGAAGTTCAGTAATTGAAATAATCTTATCTTTACTTTTTCAGACAAATCAGCGAAACAGATTTCAATATTAAGTACGGAAAATTCAGCTAATAGGACAAAAGAGGTCTAGTTTTATAACATTTGGAACTTCTGAAAATTTTTTCATTATTTGCTTTGTTGAAGCATTTTTTTTCTAGCAAACGCCTCCATTGATCGATTTTTATTTGGAGGATAAAAAACATGATTCTTATGGCGCAAATTTAACGGAAAAATTTGTTCAAGAAAAATCATCCAAATCAGCAGGAGCTGCGGTAAATAGCAAGAAAGTGGCACCTAAAAAGGATTGGGATGACGACGCCTGGGCATTGTTAAATCAATAATTCTATCCATCTATGGCATAAATTTTGATTTCTGTCAGCAATTACAATTGTAAATCAAATTATGACCAGAAACTTCTGCTAAGCTTGCTAATTTTTTCAAATAATTTTTGGGTACGAAATTAGCTAAATTGCAAGAAGGGATCAATCTTATTTTGATGTCTATTTTTCAGACTTTCTTCACTTCTTTCACTCTGTTTTGTAAGCTGTGATTTAAATTATTCTGTTGCGATTAAGTCCTTATGACGGAGTTGAACTTATTTTGAAAGAAATTTCAATTTTACGTTCGAAGTTTCTTAAAACAACTGAGAATTGTTTAACTTTAATAAGTTTAATATTTAAAAAATGTAAAGCATTTGGTCATCATTTTAAAGATTCTTTAGATCTGTTAGTCAAATGTAATAGAGTGAATTCTCTTTTCAGATGCATATGTTCATTATCACTTTATTCCTTCTGATCCAAGGATCAGTTTTGAACTTTTTATCCTAAGGTAAGTTTGCTTGAAAATTTGATACAACTCAGATAAAGGTTAGGCAAATGTTTTTTTTTGATTTGTCTGAAAAATGCGTCTCTTCGTCTTGTGTTTATTATTATGGTATAATTGCTTCAACGCTTCCATTGGGATACTTATGTATTAATTTCGTAACGTTATATTTGCTTCCATTTGTGAATTCTGAGAATTTTTCATAACTTTCTAGATATTGAAAAACATAAGGTTGGCAATAAAGCATGTAATGCTAAACTCAGATATGAAATTTCATATTCATATGTAGGAAAACCGCATGTTTTATTCCGCAAATGTAGCTTGTATTTTCCTTCTCTTGGTTTTCTATCTCGATCTTATCTGTTATATTGTAGTAATTAATGTATAGTGAAATTTAATAAAAATTGCTTAATACACACAGTTTGCCTCGACATTTTGTTGAAAAATTAAATATAATGTATTAAGGGAACGCTCGAAAATGATAATTTCAATAATATTCTTATTTTATTTGAATCAAGAAAAGGCAATGTTTTAGTTCCACTGCAGTGGGGATTTGCTTTATTTTTGTGGGAGGTGTTCAATCCATAGAAAGAATGGGTTTTGTTGCATGATGGTAGCAATTTTTCTTAAGTCGTGGAAGATTGTACAAGCAATATTTAGCACTGTAAGACATTATGCACATACCATTTGACGAGTTATTTATTTATGGAACAAAAAAGTTTCCATCTCTAATTCGCGTTAATGAGAGACGTTTGAGAATACATCGAGGAATGTAAATTTCAAAACTGTAAAAACAGCTATTTATTTTGATGAAAAGTTATAGACATAGTTCCATGTATTAGATATCCCTTGTAGTATGTACTGACTTTAGCTTGATTTGAGAGAATGAGTTCTACTTTCTTTAGAGGAACTAATGTATGCATCTTCACTTTGATCTTATGTGATTATATCTCTCATGCGTTCATACATGAATACTTTATGAAGTTCTTTTGTCTAAGTGGAATTCTCAGCAATTAGTTTACTTTTTTAAACATTCGTTCATTTCATCTTTCTTGATGGGTGCAACAGAGTTAGGTGTAACTTTGACATTTTGTATCGAATTACCTCTATTATCATCATAAATTTCGTTTGAGGATTGCTTTGGAGATAATTCAGCTCCAGCTTCATCTGTTTCAGCAATATGTTCGGGAAAATCTAAGTAGCAATCATCCAAGATTGTTCTCTTATGTTGCTTATTGCCAATTACTGCATTTTTTGTTGTGGGATTTATCGATGAAACCAAGTACTTCATTGGTGGAGTAGTTAATGAACGACGACGCCTTTTGCGATCATTCGTTGAATTTGATCTTGTGATTACTTGACATGGAATAGGTAGACTGCTACTACGATGGCGATACAAATCGTCTACATTTATTTTAAGCTCCAACTGAAAAGAAAGATAAAGGCGATGTGAATTTTTGTCATATATTTATATAGAGACTATATATCTGAATCTTATCTGAATTAAGTCAATTTAAAACGTTGAAAATCAGTTTTAGATTACTGTCTATCTCAACTACTGATTGATATTGCTGTTATAATTGGCTGTTTCTATCATAATTGAGATAAAATTTTAGCAGTTTTCAATATCTCTTAGATTACGCAAACACTTTAAGAGTGACAAAGATTTTATACATAACTTACTATAAATAAGTTTAGTATTAGATATAACTTATTATAAATATATTTTAGTATTAGATTTGGCATTAGGCAAAACTTATAAATAAATATACTTTTTGATTCATTTTACTTATTACAAATAAGTTAAGTCTAATATTACTTTTCATATAGACTGTAGGCAAGTGACAGTATAAAAAATGTTTTTTTAAGTGTACATTTTTTAAATGAGTTCAGGAAGGAAAACGTGAAGTAATGTAAAAATTTCCGTAAAATGACTCAAAAAATATTGGGAATAAATAATAAAATGAAATAAAAATACCATCAAATCATCGCTACCAGTAATTACATCATTAGGGAATGTATCAATGGGACCATCGTTGTATAAACGGTTGGTGATGTAGTTTTTGAAGAAAGCATTTCGATTGCTTCCGGTCTGAGATTCTAAATTTTCTAATGTCTTCTGAAAATGACAATTTCTTGCATCCAACGTGCTCAATTTTTAACGCAAAAAGCATTTTTGTTAAAAGAAAAGATATTTCAAATGCATTCATTTTATAAAACAATTTGTAATAAACTTTTTTAATATATATTAAAAATCGCTATAATAATTCAAATATGATAAATAATATGAAAAGTTAAAAGGTAAAAATATTTTGAAGGAAGATTGATGATACTTTTGCCATTCAAAGTATAGAAATGGAACTGATATAGAATCAAAATACTGTTGTTTTATCTAACTTTGTCAACATCCAATAATTTTAAGTGCTGCTTGCAATTAATAAATCTTTTTATTGTAATATTCTGTGCTTTTACTTATTAGCAATTTTGAGTAGTTAAGTTTAGCTTATTTTTGGTATAAATGCTTCAAATGTCATAAAATATTTTTTTTATTATAACAAAGCAATTAATTAATTTACTTACGTCAGATAAGTCATTGAAAAAAGATGCTTTCCAGGCACGTTTAGCAAATTCTGAACCAAAATGTTTGAATCGATTTCTGGCTGATAATTTGCGCATAACTTGCGAGGATTCATTACCACCCACTATATTAATCGTTTCTTTCAATCGTTTCTCTTGCTCCTACAAAACAATCAAAGCATTCTATAATACGTACTTTTGAATAACACATAATACATCGTACAAAAATAGTTTACCGTACAGAAATGGTAATCTTTACTAAAGCAGTAGAATACTGAAGGCTGTTTTTTATAAATTTAATTAACTAGAAATTAATTAATGTAAACACAACATGCAAATGTCATGCCTCATCGCTCTTTTTCTTGTGATACATGTATTGTCTACGTTTTCTGGAAATTATAATCCAAGTCATTTTTGCTAAATACATAATAATTTCGAAGCACGACAATACACTCATACCAAAAAACAAACCCATATTGCCACCAATATTACCTATCAAAAGAAATTACTGTATTTTTGCAGTAAGTATACTGTAGTATCTTTTAATAATTCTTAATGCTCATGCACACTTTTAAAGATTTATTAATTTTAGTGTTTAAATTCAGTTTATTAAAGTACTGAAAATTGTTTGATTTGTGTGAGGAAAAAATAGTTTTTTCATACAATTACTTTATCCGACTGACTTATTACTTGTAAAGTTAAATTACAGAGAAGTAATTTTTAGAAAGTAAAAATAATAAAACTATCTTGAAATTTTTTACATTTTTCAGTGCTTATCAGCAGTATAGCAAACAACATTTATCACAAAACTAACTGAGGATTTCGGTGATTGATTTAGTTTGTACTTGGCTGTAAAGAGTGTATGACATATCCATGTAAGCAATGTTAATCGTCACAAAATTTTTTCTGAAAAACAAATTCTGAATGATAGCATAAGTAAAAAATATCAAAAGCTTTAACAATTAAAAAATTTCGACCAAATTTCAAATTTTATCAAAAGTGAATTAAAAATTTTAGCAATTGCATCAAATTATTGCAGTTATTAAATTGAGTTTCAAACAATTTTTGAGTGATTAGCTGATAAGTTAAGTATTTACTCGAAGCTTTTATTTGCTAAGCTAAGTATTTTTTTATTTGTAAATGATAATTAACGCAGTTATGAGAATTCATCAAAGTGTTAGCAATAATTTTTGAAATTCTTACTATAAATTTTGGTAGTGACATTTTAAAGGATTATTAAACTGAATACATCAGTTCTCATAAGGTATTCCTACTCAGTGATTTTTTACTTTTTATTTTTTAAACTGTTTTTATGACTCAAACCAAAATTGAAAGTAAGAAAAAATAGAATAAAATTCAATTTAAATAAGAGGTTACCTGACATGACTAGGTGTCCATTCGGGATTTTGACTGTGCAACCATTTAAGCATATCAGTAGAAAAACCTTGTCCATATGAATTATAAGAATGATAAACCCATCTCTTACATTCAATTTTACATTCATTGCATTTTGGTGGCACATAATTTTTGTTAGAATCTTTAAAAATTGTCATTTGCATATTAAAAAAGCATTTCTGAACAGATAAAAGTTCATTAAATTATTTATTTTTAATGAAAAAAATTACTTAGCAAAATGGTTAAAACAACTATAAGTTTAATAATAGCTTCGATATTAAATTAAATATAATTTGTTTAAAAATTAAAAGTTAAATATAAAAGGCTTAAATTTATACTTATGCATGCAATTTTTGTAAAATATAATTCTTTTTTACTAATTAATTTGTCATTATTATTATTTTTCAAATAAAAAGTATGACAAACCAGAAAGCTTATTGTAGATGCACATATAAGTCTCATATGGCGAACATACTCTATACTCTGTAAATATTTCAAAAAGTATATAACACTTTTAATGTTATGATCTTATTTCTATTTCAATATATTTACTGTAATCAAAAGGTAATTCTTTTTTTTTGGTCAAACAATATGCATTAAAAAATAAAGTTACTTTAAGGGTTAAATACTGCATCACAGAATATATGATAATACTTTGAAATGTATTTTCAATCATTTTTAATTATCAAAAATTAATAATTTAGCATATTTTAGTTTAGTTTAATGTTACATATTGTATGAATACAATGATATATACTTTAATAGAATGAATGAATAATATCAACCATTATCAATATTGTAAAAGAACGGACTACAGTTGCATTTATCATTAAAATATCGAGCTCGGCAAAAAGCTCGACATTTGGCAGCTGAATAACGTTGTAAACTATGATATCCATCTGGCCAGCTATTTGTACAATTACCTAATTGTGATTCGTCTAGTAGTAAGAACTAAAAAATTCGAATTAGATACAAAAATTTAATCAGTTGAACTAATTTACAATTTTGTATCAGTAATAAACTAAATTCTTGACAACTCTTGAAAATACAGAACTTTATATTCATAATTGAAAAGTTTTCAAAATTAACTACAAATTTTTAGATCAGACTTTTTCTAAATTTGAAATGTTTCAATTTTTTGTGTAATTTGCACAAAAAAACCTCACAAAACTTTTAATCTTTCTAAATATATGCAATTTCGTTATATTTTGCATACTAAAATACTAATAATAACAATTATTATTCATCACGAATTGAACAAATTTGAATAAATTAATCAATGAATTGAATAAATTTTCATTAATTTTTTATAAAAGCTAACTTTTCAAAATAACAATTTAGTAGTTTAGAGTAATTGTATTTCTTACAGTTCTGAATTAAAATTCAAAAAAATATAATTTTTTAAAGATCTTAGTCTGAAAAAAACTTAGTCTCAATAAAATAAAAAACCTTGCTTGATGCTATAGCAGTATCAATACTAAATCCAGGTGATACGCTGATACCTTCGTGGGACAGATAAGATATCTCATCAACACCATGGACAAAATACCGAAATCCATTTACGAGTCCATTTGACATGAATGGTTGATAATCATCTAAATGAAAGCAAGAATCAAAAAATCTAATCACTTTTAGCTTAATTCAATAAATTATAATATTTTTAACAACAAAGTTATTTAAATAATAATAAGCCAAGTTCAGTATATGTTCCAAAAAACAAAATAACAATAAAAAATTATAATAATTTTTTTATTCAGTAGTTTTATGCTTTGCGAATAATACAACAAACCACTTATAAGATTTTCTAGCATTTCTTCTCTATGAAAGTCAGCAATGATTCGTAGCCTAAAATTTTTACAAATGTAATGCTTCTGAATTTGTCACACTACTCTAAAATTATTAATAATATTTGCTTTACTTTGCAAATTAATTATTTTTTAATAAAAGTAATTTATTGCCAAAAATTAATCTCTTCATAGCAGTAGCAATTTTTGTGTGGTATAAATGAGATTGTTTGGCAATTAATTATTTTTAGTTATAAATAATTTATCCGTTTTTCATAGCATTGAATGCGTTGATGAATAAAAATTATGCGTGAGAAATATGCAAATTGTACGGCAAAAAAAAAATTAGTAGAGTAGATTAAAAAGCATAAATGACCCCCGTTCAAGTCCAGCTTGACTTTGCTTTTGCAGAAAAGCATCCTTTGCAGTACTGAGCTGAATTAAGTAACACTGACCCAAAGTAGTCAGAATAGGTTCTGCTAGTTCACAACAATTAAATCGTTTACCTCCAAATGTACAGATTTTTAACATATTTTCACATGAAAACCTGTAATAATAGAATTTTTTTTGTTGGATAAAATAAAATTTATCATAAAAATGCAACAAAGTTTGAAAGGAAAAATTGAACTCAAAAATACTACCTCATTAATTGAGTTTAAAACTTTTAAATTTAAAAAGGTTAAAGTTCATAGTAATTTGAAAACCTAGAAATTACCCTGATTGATTGTAAAAAAGATGAAATGAAAAATTTTTATTCTTCAAATTTCTAGTATAATTTGCATATTCCAACATTCCTTGTTCCAGTCCGTCTATTTGAGCATTTGCATAAAAAGTGTCAGCTTCAAGGTATGATTGCTTGATGTAATTCAGCATCTGTTGTGAGAAATCACCGCTGATATTTATTTCTGAAATTATTGCAATAAATTAGTAAATATTTCTAAAAATTAGACAAATTTTAATTGGAAACTTACTGGCTTTGTCTTAAATTTTTTAATTTTGATATTTAACAAAATTTCAGCAATTCTTTTTTTTTTGTAATTTATAATTTGTGTTTTATTTTGTAAGTCAGTTATTTTCTTATCCATTCTTTATAATTTTGTAATATTTTTCGAATTTATGCCTTTATTTTGATTATTTAAGTATGTAATAAAAATTAAAGTTTCAATATTAAACTGAATACTGATTAAATTGTAATTATCTGATTGATTTAATTACAATTACAAGTTATAATGTTTAGTCCCACAATGAAATACTAGTAAATTTGCTTGAATTTGAATCAAAAGTTTACTTTACCTTTGACATATGATTTTCTAATTGCATTATAATTGCAAATAGTAAGCGATGGAAATGAAATGCCATCCTCAGGCAGAATGAATAATACCTTTAAAAAAATTATTAAAACAAGTTTGCCTTGAATATCAACTATATCCATCACTCAAATTACCATTAATTATGCTTAATAAAAAAAGAACTTATTTTGAATTGAATAACAATTTTAAATCCTTTTTTAAAAATTTTTAGTAATGAACAAGTACAAACTAATTTCAATGCAAGTATTTTTGTTGGGCAATTATAGTTTTGAAGTACTTTTTAATAATTCAAAATGCAATTTATAGAAGTATTAATGCAATGTTTTATATACTAAACGAGTTTTGTACTATTTGAAAAAGCTAACAGTAAATCCATGTAGTAAAAAGTTACAATTTACTTAATACAACGCAGTCACATTACTATTACTGAAATAAGAAAAAGTATTATTGACGTACGTAATTTACTACTTAAAATAGTTACAATTTAATGAGACTATTCCATTAATAATTCTTATGCATAAAATGGAAGGAATTTTTTACTATATAAAATATAAAATTTACTTGTGATGCTGTTGGATTAGCAAAGTATTGACTAAGTAAAAGCGAAGTCTGCCATACTAACAAAATGCTATTTAGTATGAGCATTGTGGTCCAAAATAATCGAGAATAATGCTTGCCTCGATAGGCTCTCAATGGTCCGTGCATAGTACAAATGCCTAATGAACAAATACAACTATTTATTTAATGATAAAAACCTTTTTGTAATTATTTGAGATAAAGCATAAACATAATTTATCAAAAAAGCATTTGAATGATATGATTGACACAATTATTTTTGGCAAATTAAAAAGTATTTAAAAATTGTTTTTTATTCATTTTTGCTTATTTTTGGCATTTTTTAAATGCATGCTTTACTTATTATTCACTTTTTTGAACAAATTAAATTTTATTGCTACGAATTTAAATTTTTATTTTGTTTTAGAATTTAGAATTTATTATTTACTTCAAAGGAAAGTATATTATAATTTACTGTAAGTTTTGTTTGTTGAAAACTAACCACAAAAATGTTGTGTTTCTTTTGATAAAGAATGAATGCCATCAGTATTGGCGATTTTTTTCAGATTTTTAACAGGAACTTGAACAATAAGTTGAGATGCTCGCTGCTTCAGATATCGTACTTCATCCACAATACTGCCTCTGCAACAGGAATCTAAGCATGAAAAATTATAGCCTTTAAATGGAAATTAAAAAAAAATTCTATCTCAAAAAGATATCAAAAATATTAATTAATTTTTGAATAAAAAGTTTATGAAAATTGTTTGGGTCTATTTTAAATCACTTAGAGGGGTCATTTTGCTAAGAATTACCGTTTTTAGATCAGTGTTTAACGAATTAAATATAGCATAAAAATAGGTGAAAATTTGACTTAAAAAGTTTTAGTACTAAGAATTAAAATGATTTTGTAGATTATTCAAAACAAAACGGATAAAAATTTTTTCGGATAAATAGTTGAAATAAAATTAAAAAAAGAATTCTTAGCGATCAAAATTCAATTATTCAGAATAACATTTGCTTTAAGCATTTATTTTGAATAAATCAATCCAAAAAATATTTTTCAGCTACAAATTTGAATTTGTTTGCTCTAATATAATCAATTTAAGTCTAGAGAATACATTTTAAAATGCAAATTTATTTTTGCAGTATTGAATTTTATAGTTGAGTATAAAAAAATAAAAGAATGTACTGAAATAAAAAGCAAATATAAATATTTTTAAAAGAGAGGCTTTAATTACTTTAATATTGTTTAATTACAATTTAGTTAAGATTTATAAGTGAAATGTTATTGCAGTTCTTGTCGATTATTAAATAACACTTTCGAAAGCAAAGTGCTATTTGCTTTTTCATGATTATTTACTCAAAAGTTTTTCTCAAACATTGCTTGATATATTTGGTAATTAATTTCAATAAAAATATTTGATATTTTTGATTATTTATCCATAAAATCTTCTATAAAGTGATTGTCAGAGATAATTTCTTGAGGAGTTCAGCTAAGCGAGTCATGAATTTAGCGCCATCAGATGAGTATTAATACAAATAAAAGATAGGAATCTAAATTAATCCTGGTTTTATGAATAATATTACTGATAGTGTTGAAAATACCTTTTATCAGCAAGTGGAAATCGCTTTTTTTGTGAGAATGGCATAGACAATTCACTGCCACAAGTCCTGTAATTCATTTTATTACACTTTAAAGAAATTTCTGTCAGTAAAGGGTCTTTAATTTTTGTAAATAACTAACTTTGCATTGCATTGATTATTATTTGAACTTTGATCTGACGTGACTTCTGCACTTAAATTGCCTTGACTTTCAACACTTTCTGATTCAGTCGTTGACTTTTCCATAGGTGATACATTTGATTTCATATTTTGTTATTTTTTTTACCTTCAAAATAGCTGCAATCTATAAATAATATTTTTATTTACTGTTTACAACAGCATTAATGTTAGTTTAAATACTAAATAATAATAATATTATTATTATTATAGTAAAATGATGTCATAAAATATCAATATAATTTTCATTATTATCAATAATTTCCAAAGTATTTTACCATCATCATGCTTGCTATTTGCATTCATATTAGTATAGCATAAAAATTTCAAGTAATTTTCTAAAAAATTAGTCCAAATAGATAAATTATTGTATTATTTATTTTGTAAAATTTATGACTATTCATTAATTTACATTGATTACAGTTTATTGCATAAATAAGAGGATAAAAATTTGAATAATTAGCTGTCAAACTGTTACCATTTGACATGCAAGTTTGCAGCACAAGTTATTTACTTTTAAAAACATGCAAATATAAAATTTCTAGTTTTTTAGTAAATAACACAAAAAGCTCATGACACATTTTTAAGAGTAAGTCTAAATGAATGAATGGAATATGGCATAATCTTCTGAATATTTGAATTATAACAAAGTAATTTGTGAAAAAGTTAAATAGCAATAAAAAGAGCGAAGTTTTCATTCTGAAATTTCGTGCTGCTTATCAGTAGTTATCAATGCTCTTTTAAATTATTTACAATGAGTCAAAAACAAGCAAAGAGTGCTAAAAATACAAATACTAATCAAAATTTACAATTATAATTTTTTTTTTCAGAAGAAAAACTATTTAAGCTAACAAAGCTCTGTGCTGCAACTTTTTTAAAAATAAAAAATCGTGTTTTCGATTCGAGTTGATTTGTTGATAAGAGCAGACGATTTTTGGCAACAAAATTCTTGTTGTTTACCATATTTAGTTTGTGATTTTTACACTTTTTTTTAGCATTATATGAAAATTTAAATTTATGAATTTGTATTCTTGTTTGTTTATTTGAATATTTATTTTATCCATTATATTATTTATTTTTGCTTAAAATTATTTTATAATGCTATAAGCAATGATATGTCATTACAAATTTAACAGTCTTTTTTTTGTGAAAATATTCCTGTTTAAAATATTTTTTAATTAATTTGCAACTATCAGCAAGGGCTTATTTAAAAGTTTATTCTTAAAAAATGCTCAAAATAAACTTTTTAAAAATAACTATTTTTTCATTTGAATAAATAATTATTTTAGTTGCTTATTTACAGTGTTCAAAAAATCATTCTTTTGTTATCATTAATTAAATACTACTACTACTTTTGTATTGACTGTATTAATTTTGCATGCCATAAAATTTTATTATCACTTTATCACAATCACTTTTATGGGTGTATAAGATACCACAAAGTGATTTCTTGTTGTTTTATTATTATCAGCACAAACTTTTCTTCTTTTTTGACATTAAAAAAAGGCAATTTTCCAGTTAAAGAGTAAATAATTGTGTTTAAATATTTTGTGTTTACAACGAATGTTAACTAATTTTGATCTGAGATCAAATTTAATCACAATATATTCAGTATTATTCATTTTTATTGCATCGCTTGATATTCAGTACTATTTATTTTTGTATAACAATACTGAAATTGGTATTTGGAGGGAATTATTTTGATTATAACAATCACTGCTTGTCTATAATATCTTTATTTCATCTGAGGCCAAGTGACATTGCGCAGCAATAAACTTTCAAACGCTTAAATAGTAATCCTAAAAGTTTTCCATTACTTCTTTGATATCCGATACTTTTGTTTTTGTACTTATGATATCTGTTTGTACCATTAAATCTTTTCATTGCAGAAACTGCTATTCATATGAATTAAGACTTCCCACACCTTTTGTCTTTCAAGATCTTATTGATATTATCATAAAGTATACTTATACTTCCTGATATCATGTACTTTATTACACTGTAATTAATTTTTTTATTTGATAAATGAAAATAAATAATTGTACTTCATGAGCAATTCATCTACAAAAATAATGCTGATAACAGAATGCTCTCCCGCTAGTTAGTTTATCAGCCTAAATGAACTTTGTGTTGAGCGTATGGACTCAAAGTTATTTTCATCTTTTATGAATATCAAAGTGCCATCACGATGAAGCAGCATATTCTGTAGAGATGCTAGCAATCTTTCTTTTTTGCATTGTGATAAAAAATATTTAACATAATTTTATGTCAATCACTTAATCGTAAATACTGATAGAAATTAAAGGATGCATTTCAAGCTATCAAGTTGAATTTCAAGTTACTAACTAATTAAGCATTATTCATTTCTTACCAAAATTCTGAATTTGAAAACTTACTGTTTATTTTTGCTTTCATTTGTAAAATAGATACCATATTGAACATTCCCCTTACAGTTGTATTTTATTACAGAAATACAGTCACGCCAGTGATTCAGCTATAAAAGTGAGAGCAAAACTTCACAAATTCTTTTATGACTAATAAGTAATCTTTTTAAGAAAATTAACTACTGTCATTCTAAATGAATAATGACTTCATTCTTGTAGTTGTTGTTATTAAGTAAAGTATTTGTAAAGTATTTTTTTATCAGTCAATTTTGACATGAAAAATGTACACAATCTAATACAGAAATAAATAAAATACTATAAAAGTGGAAAATGAAATATTTCAAGAGCAGATGAAAATAAGATCTTTAGTGATTAATTTCTATGTAAACATATTTACGCTTCTATGTAAATACTGCAAACAAATGTTGCTAAAAATGTTTAGTTTTTAGCATAGCCTGATTACCATATGTTTTTCAATGGAAATATTCTGTAAATTCATCACCATGGTTGAAAGATAAACTTACAGCAATACAAAAGTGCTACGACTTGATCAGTAAAGCCAAATAAGTAAAGTCACACGTGTCGCGAGTCCAATCAATTTTCTTTTTCCAGTATAAGCTATTTCTAAACTATAGATTTATCCTGTATAGTACTAGATTCTTTAATTTGAGGCTGCTACCAATTCAGTGACGGCACAATAAAATGACACTCACGTAACTACTGCTTGATAAGGGTATTATTTAGAAGTACACAAGGCGTCACTATCAAATTTTTAAAGATAGTGTTGTAAGAAAGATCAGTTTGACTGCAATGCCTTTCACCATTTTCTAACCAAATTTCTTCGATTGCCTTTAACTGTTAGCTTTTGCGACATAAAATGTTAAGCAACATTTATTTAACATACAGAGAGAACTTTATGACACAACCAGAAACAATATTGAATATTGTAATAACGCAATTCCTTTCTCTTGCTTAGCATCAAAGCAAACTTTAATATTAAACATTTCCAGCAGCTGAATTTCTTGAGAATTTTTCCAAGAAACAAGGCACGACGAGTATGTTCTAAAAAAATGAAGCAAAATCAGAACTGGAAAATGTGGTTAATAAAGTGAATATATTGACGACAAAAAAATATATATGTCTTCTTGGAACTTTTAATAATACGTACGTACAAAGTAATTCACGAGGGAAAACTACAAACCCGCTTGAATGATTTTTATCCAATTTGGAATTTCGAGTAAAATAAGCAATTAGTTCATTAAAAAACATGTATTCAGAGATATGAGGAATAGTAAACCTAAAGAAACTGTGAATTCCTCAAAAATTAAAATCTCGCGGTCAAGTATTTTTAAACCCACATGAAATACAATCAGTAAAGTGAAACCAAAAGAAAAGAATCGACAAGGAATAAGGAATAATCGCCTGCAGTTATTTTTAGTTCTCATCCAACTTGAGCCGACGAATATCTTCCAAAACACTTTCTGGAATTGTATGCGTTTTAGTCGGGACTTGCAAAGATTCGCGCTGATTTGTTACCAAATTCAACTGTTCCTGAAGTTACAAGTTGAAAAATTTTAAATTAACTGATAACAACAAATAAGTTGTGATTCCACTTCAATTATTTCTCAGTTTTATTTCAATATTACAGTAACAGATTAAAAAATGTTATTTATCCAAGTACCAAATCAAATATCATTAAAAATTTTTCCAACCAGCACGTTTAAACAACATTAGTGGCTTTTCAGTTCAAAAGTAACAAATAACTAGGGAACATCGCTTCTCAAAATTTATTAACTACTTTACGCTCACAATTTATCAAGTAATTTACGCCTTTATTAAATAGTTTGCGCATCAAATACAGCTCAGACCAATCCTAATTGTCTTAACAATTACATATTTCCTCACTACAGTGTCAGCTTAAAATTAAAGTAATACTTTGTAATGATGAAGAATATCCTGATCAGCTGGACAACTTTCTATGAATGCAGCAGTACGGTAAGCACTGAGTACGTAATTCCACAAATAAGTTAAATTAAGCGGAATGTCGAAACCAAGCAGACGCTGTCCAACGATTCGAATATGGTGAAGACGTGGCATGAGCTCACAATCGTATTCTGTCATGCTCTGTCCCAAAAGATATCGAGAATTACGCTCACTCAAAAGCTGAAAATTTATGTATTTTTAAAATTTTCAAAAGCTCAATTCTAAAAAGTATTAAATGAATAAAACAAAATATTGTTGTGAACAAAACTTTAAACCTGATCAATGTTTGAGAGCTGTTCAACAAGTTTGGTGTAAGACGCTTTATGCTGAGCATTAAAATTCGCTGGTATTGCTGACGATCCTTTTTGTTCTTTATCATATTCACTTTTGTGTCGTAGGAAAACTTTAAAGTTCTAAAACTGATCACATGAATTTAAAAACTACCATTCAATATGAAAAACTATAATATTATAAAACGTGCAAAATTACTCTGTATAAACTTTCGATTCTTTTTTCAACTACTGGATCCTTCTCAAACAAAGGAACGTTGAATTCTTTTGCTAAATGGAAAATGCGCCTCTCAATATCACGATTATCAGTCCAAGTTGCACTCCTAAAATACAACAACTTTGATATAGAAAAAATTTAATTTAGAGACGTAAAAACATATGTAAGAAGTCATTTGCAGAACCAAAGAATGCATTCCAAAGTTAAGTGGTCGAGAATCTTATGTTAAAAGAAAGAAGGTTTGATTCAGGTCATACAAAACTACTGACATGTTTCTATGATAACCAAAAATTCTAATTATCATGTCCTCTCCTTTTCACCCATTTTCAGCAATGACTGGTTAGTGCTACTCAAAAACAAAAATTGTGTCAAGTTTAACATACTGCATGCATTTAAAAAAAGTTTGAATAAGTCATATAAAGGAATATTATGAAAACCCCGTCATTTCCGCTAAAATAATTGAATGTGTGCTTT
The DNA here is from genome assembly GCA_900618365.1 of Thelazia callipaeda. NCBI lineage: Eukaryota > Metazoa > Nematoda > Chromadorea > Rhabditida > Thelaziidae > Thelazia > Thelazia callipaeda. The sequence goes on from UYYF01000192.1 coordinate 29,596, forward strand.
GTTAACAAAGGACTTGAATCTACTATATTTAAAGACTGATATAATTGGTTTCATGAAAGTTTGATTGCCGAAACTAATTCCTGACTTTCAATATTGTATCCATTATGATTGGAATA
>UYYF01000193.1:0-29686 GCA_900618365.1 Thelazia callipaeda
GTTTTGCAAATTTTTTTTCAAAAATTGGTACGTATTAATAATATTTTTTTTACGTCTTTTTCAGTATTTATCTGATTTTCTTTACTGAATTAAACTTTCAGCAACGTTCGAAAATAAAATAAGTCTTTGTCTCAAATTGTTGATGGAAAAAGACTTGTGCATATTATGTAAGAATAAGACTAATCTAAACAGTTGTTGTATTCGTGCATGCAGTAGGATTTTTAGTATATGTTGGCATATTTTTTGTTTTATAAAAGCTGTCAATTAAACCCTGAAAAGACGAAAACTTTGAAAACAATTTTGAAAAAAATTGTTTTTTTTGTAAAAATTTAGCAGTGATTTTTGATGGTTTTTTAATCGTGAACTTTTTAATGAAACAGGCAGTGAAGCTATGTCAATATCGTTATTTTATTTGACCTCAGTTTGATCGTGCATTAACGAAATGAAATGAACAAAAGAGCCTGTCGAGAAGAAATGTGTAAAGATTATTGTTTGCAGAAATGACTGGTTTTCTGCCTTTAAAAATATTAGTTTCTGGAATTAATCTCAAAAGAGTGATACTTTGGACGTTATTCATTGATAGGCAAAAAAAGTAGTAATTTGTGCAAGCAATAATCTTTACACATTATGTGATCATTAAAAAAAATCATTTAAGATGATTTTCGATGTTTGCCATGAATTCATTAATACGAATTATGTTAAATATCATGGAAGTTGATATGGAAACGTGAAATGATGTAGAAAGTAACGGAAGTCTTCTGCATTATTCTCTTACATATCCTTAAATACTCATGGCTATCTATATTCACTATCAGTTAATTTAATCATTGAACACCAACTGCTTCTTGAAAATCTTTTAATGTACTGATATTTATCGAGAACAAATTGCTGTAAGTAACAGCAGCTAATAAATAAGCATCATATCATCATACTATTCAAAGAAGCATAAATTATCGTTTATTTCTCCTTAAAAATTTGTTTTCATAGGATTTAATATAGAAAAATTAAAAGGAAATAGTATTGAAAATTCAATATCTCCAAAGAGGTCTGTCCTATCTTCGTCATGTTATTCTTAGCCGTTAGAAGTAATGAATATTAATGCGTGTGCTAAAGGGTATTCAAATTTTTTCATATATGTATTTGCATTTTGACGTCAATATGATTTACAGCGATAAGATAGTGATAACTATTGATGTATCTCTTTAAGTAATACTTTGGAGATTGACATAAATCATAATGGGATTGCCTTCAATCATTTTACACTTTTTTCTATTATTGTACTCCTGCAAAATATATTTATCTATGCTATAATCATATCAATATACTGAACATTATATGCGGCGTAAGTTAACAAACACATCCTTAATTAGATAAACATTAGAATTTGCATAAGCATATAGCAGCCCTTACTCATAAACACACGCGCACAAACCTATAGGAGCGCATATATACGTATACTTTTCAAGTGAATCGTAATTAAACGTAGATACAGATATACACAAACACATAGGATACACATATATATGAACATGTTCAGCATATGCATACACGAGTAGTACCAACACATGCGTCCTGTATCAACAATATTTTGATTTACATGGCTTGCTTCTGACTAATTTGATGCAACGATAACGAATTTGGGTTGCTAATTAACATGTGGGTAATTTATCGTTCATATTTATCTTCCCTCTAAATTTCGTCTCAGTCTTATGGCATTGTTTACGTATTTATTTCTTAAAAAATCAAATAAAAGATTAATAGTCGTACATTTCTTTCACTGATCTCAATTTCTGATAACAATTATTCAGTTTTTTTTATTTTTTATTATCCTTCAAAAAATATTGTTTGCATATTTCAATATTAAATCGTTTTTTAGCTCAATGCCTTTATTTCGCATTAAATCGGCTATATCCAATGTTATTTCTACTTTTTATAGTGATATAAATATTATTTTTAATTAACTTGCAGATGTGATCCAAATGATTGCAAGTTTTGCTTCTCACATTTGTTCAAAAAGCGACAAAGTCATTAGTATTGCTGATGGAAGTACTAAGATTGGGATTTCTTCATTATCCATCCTGTATTTGTATAATTATTTATTGCTGCAATAACATCGTGAACATTCTCATAGCTTAACAACTGCAACTGCAATTGTGATAAAAGAAAGTACCAGAAGTTTAAGAGGTAAAGATAAAGAACTATGGATCGTGCAAAAAAACGTTTGGTATCAGCGTTAGATGGATTCAGAAATCAACATAAAGCTGAAATAGAACTTGATGAAAAAGTCACTACGACAGATGTTTGTTTGAAAAGGGTAAGTTATTAACTCTGTTTTACTTTTTAAATAATATTTCAGTGCATCAAAGTAATTTGTTGCTTTGCATATTAAAAGAAAGTAGTGTAAGTATTAGTCTTCCTAACACTTCATCAATTCTTAATAAATCATTTAAAATCCCTTTTACACACTTCAAAATGTTATGGAACTTTCTTTCTAATATCATATTATTCTTAGTTAATAATATGAAAGATTTTGTAAATGAATTTAATCGCCAAAATTTGAATTTAATTTGTTTGAACAGTTTATTTGCACAAATTGTTTTGCTACGAATTTATTCGATTTATTTGCAGTAACCGAAAAACTGTAGTTATTTCAGCTCATAATATGAGCATTACAAATGTAATCTCAGGAAAGCATTAGATGGCTTCAGAAATCAACATAATCTAGTTTAATTCTATTTGTGAGAACTGTCCATTTATCATGTATACTTGTAGATAGTGAGGCATGGATTTCCCGACGATCCGCGATGTATGGCTTACGATCCTGTACAGAAATTGCTGGCCATAGGTACAGGACAAGGACTAATCAGAATTATTGGAGATTCTGGAGTTGATAGTTGCTTGAAACATGAATCAGATGCTGCTGTGCTTCATATTCAATTTTTAATAAATGAGGCTTCTTTTTCAATTCCCCTATCGTTTTATAGAATCATATAGTTTCCTGAAAAGTCTGTAACTGCATACAAATTTAATGTGATGTTATATGTTATAGAAGTTCATTGGAAGGTTAGGAGTTAGAAAAAAAATAGGAGTTCATAGGAAGATTGGAAGTACGGTTTAAGAGTAGGGAATAGTGTGATTGAGGATGATAAACTCAGAGTATATTTCATTACCTTCGTAGAGAAGTTTATAAAGTTTACAAAACCTGCTAGATGTTTTGGCAGTCTTTAATATTTTCAAATCATTCAGTGGCGGAAAGACTAAGATTGGAAAATATATATGTTGATATGTTTGTATGTTGCTAGTATGTAAACATACTCCGTCTTCTTAATGTAATAAAACGTTAGTTGATTTGTAGAAAAAAGTTTAACAAAGACTTAGAAGACAATTCTAAGAAAAGGTTTAGGAAATAGTATAAATAAAGAAAGAAACGTGGATGAATGTTAACTAGTATACAAGTAGTAAAAGTGAAGCGACAACCGTTATAATGTATGAATATATGAAAGATTAGTATTTGTAGGGTGCATTAGTTACGGCATGTCGAGATGATCTTATACATCTATGGAACTTTCGACAAAAGGTTAAATGAATTATTTATTTTTTTATTTAGAAAGTAGCATATATTGTTGTATGCATCACAAATCATATTAGTTTTGAACATATATTATTTAAAATTTGATGTCAAATCAAAAATAAAACAAGTGTTTTGTATTATTTTGTGTGGAGATAAAATTCTGCAAAAAATATCTAACTCGAAAATGAAGAGCTCTAATGATGTATTTTTTAAATCATGAATACAGTTTAGGTACCAGAAGTTTTGCACAGTATGCAGTTAACGAAGGAAAAAGTGACCTGTTTAAGTCATCCATTTCAAAGCAAATGGCTCTATGTGGGAACTGAACGTGGCAATGTATATTTTATCAATGTCACCTCGTTTACGTTATCTAGTTATGCCATTAACTGGAACAAAGCTATTGACTTGTATGTTTTTGCAAAGCAAGTTATAAACATGATTTTATTATCAGAAAGAAGATACGAATGTGTACAAAATTTCCCTTCAAAAAATCCACGTTATAGGTTATTTAAATCATGATTTAAATGATCTATGACGTGGATTTTTTACAAATTTTCTGCACATGTATTTTTTCTTTCATATATGAAAATGAAGAAATAAAACGTTGTGGTTTTCAACTGCCATCAAAAAAATAACATTATTCTAATACGAAAGGAAAAAGTACGAAAGTATCGCTGGAATCCATTTCTTTCACTTTTTTAAATTTAAGATTAAATGACGTTTAGATCCAAGGAAATGAAAAAAAAGTTGTTTTCTATTACAGGACAAAAATTGATAGTTTTATTCAGTGTTAATTTTTTCCACTGCAAAAATAATCAGGAGTAAAAGATATTTGAAGGAAAAGTATTACTTCGTCAGTTCTGTATTATTGCTTCTATTCGTATTCTTCTGTTTATTTTCATTTTTGTGGTGTTTAAATGAGAAATATTAAATATGCAACGACAGAATTCCGAATTTGATTCCAAATAAAAACAGTGTTTTGTAAATACACTTTCAGAGGAGTTAGAACTCATCCTGGTAGTGTCAAAGCCATTTCAACTTCACCAACAGAACCTATTAAGTTGTTGATATTGTATGAGAAAGGAACCGTCATATTATGGAATCTTCAGACCAAAGAAGTATGTACCATATTTAAAATTGTTACTTAATAATGTTTATATTTGATACAATTTCTGGTTATTTACTTACTATTTTGTTTCAAATTTCTTGCAGGTGGACAGGTTCACATCAGATCATCCTGCTCGTTGTATTTCTTGGCATCATAATGGTCGACAGTTCATGTGTGGTACTGCAGATGGTTCACTGTTGATCTGGAATATAAAAAAGGCAAGCGAGTACAGTCAGAGGTTGCAACCTCATGGGCAGAGATGTCGACCTATCACACAGGTTCTTCTCCTCATTTCGTGTAAATTTTCACATTTTAGAACCAATTACAAGTTTCATTATTTCTGGAATCAAGAATTGGAAATTTTGCTTGTCCATTTCTAACATAACAAAGTTCTAGGTTGACTGGAGGCATTCAGCTGATGGAGAACAGTTAATTATTTTTTCTGGCGGTAAGTACTTCAGTTACTTGGTTATGAAAAACTATCCTATATGTGGGCACAAAATATATCTTCATTTTTCTAGAACGTAGCAGTGTTTGGGAATTTTCAGGGTTGTCACAAGATGATGGTGTACTTCCGGCACTAACGATAATGAGAGCATCAAAAACAGCCACAGTTTTGGAATTGGACCATCCACTGGTAATATTCGTTCCATTAAGTGCGACGCCATATACTAGCGTATCACAACAACCTTTTTCTGTTGCAGTACTTATAAAATATGACATACTTATTATCGACCTTACAACACCCAGGTTTATTATATGAGTTTTATACTAAACATCTTGTATAGTTTTTACTTTATTCTATAGAAATCATTCATTTTAAATATGCTGAAATTTGTCTTGTTTGAAAATGATGTAATTTTCTGTCTCGTTAGAATTTTTTTTTTGTTCTTTTGAGACATCTAATTTATCTCAAAATTCGAAATATATTACTTACTTTTATGTTTTAGCTATCCGTGCCATGAAAATGTGAATCCGATGGACATACATGAGTCGCCGGTGCGATGTATTAGCTATTTTTCCAATTGTCCTCTTGATTTACTTGGTGCTCTAGCGCTTGTTGGTTCGAAACAGCGGCGTCAGGGATTCAGCGACAAGGTAGATTTTTTTGGCTATACTTTAAAGTAATTGTTTGCAAAAATTTTTCTCAGAAATAAAGAGTTAGTTCTTGCACATAATAAAAACTTTATTTATAGCCATGGCCTGTCACTGGAGGTTGCGGACGCGATTGTGCAATGGGTCATCAAGAATTATTACTAACTGGGCGAGTTTTTGCTAATGAAAACCAAGTTTTCGAAATTTCATTTCAATAATAGCTTTTCAATATGATTATGGTTAAAAATTTTTGCTGATTTCATTTTTACTTTGTTTATTTTATCATATTTTGATTTCTTTCAAATTATGAGTAATAATGAAATTATTTTTTGAACATAAGACATAATGAAGTACTTTAAAGTAATTCCGTAAATGCTGCCGTGAATTGGACTAAAAGGTTGTATTTCTTATTGGAATAAACAATGTCGTGTATTCTATAATGTATGTGTTCCTATAGAAAGTTGATTAAATTTCTTGTAGTCATGAAGATGGATCGATAAAATTTTGGCAAGCATCTGGAGAGCATTTACAAATTTTGTACAAATTGAGAAGCGGACGACATTTTGAACGAAATTATGGAATAGAAATGCATGAGTTTTCATATGCTGTTACAATGATTGAATTATGTTTGGATTCTCGACTTCTACTTGTTGCTGCACAAAATGGATTGTTGACGTTATTTCGTTTCTTGAAAACTGAAAATGCTCAAGAAATTACTGTATGTTTATGAAATTATTGTAATGTTTAATTTAATTGCTAATTTCTAATCATAGAAACAACTGAGTATTCAAATCAAATACAAACGAAATGTTCAGTTTTTCGTTTTATCTTGTTAATTTCACATGGTAATCAAATTAAAGTTAGAAGTATTTACTTATATTATCTCTTTATTTAATCGTCGTTATTAAAATAATTTTTAAATAATCAAATGCCATTCTAGGTGATAAATATTCCATGCGCATTTAATTCATTGTCAAGTAACGAAGACTGTGCAAAAATATCTACTAAGAAAGAGTTGAAAAGACAAGGCAAGGCGATCTCAGTAGATTCAAATAGTACAGACACTAGTGAGGGTAGCATCGAAGATGGTTTCTTTCCCATGAAAGTACGGGGAGGAGTACTCAGAAGACCTGCAGGTTATCAGGTGCGTATTGCATATCTCATACATTTATTATATGGAAACATTACAATTCTCTAAGGGAATGCATTCACATTAATTTTGTTTTGTTCTCAATTTGGATTACTTCTATGTCAATTCTCACAGGCTCTAAATCCTACTGAGTTTTTCCATCAATATTCATGGGATAAAGGCATGAAACTTTTAAAATTCATGTGGACAGTTGCAGCCGGATTTGGTATGCATGTTTCCTTGGATAAATGGTTCACAAGCAGATGATATTACAGCAATTGCTTTGAATTCAGCATATGGTGTAATTGCTATTGGTATGTTTCTTTTCAGTCTCTTAACTCAGACGTTTGGAAAAATGAAGCAACAAGATTTTGTTGTTTATTATACCTGTAGTCATCGTTTTTAGCTATTGCGTGCATTGGTAATAATTAATTCTGTTGTATTATTTCTACAGTTTCTAAAATTTTACAAATCCAATTCATTTTGACAGCGTTTCTTGATTTTCAAATAGTTTCCAGGCACATCGATGACTTTAACATTGGTTGATTCCATACAATACACTGTTATATGCTCGTGGTCAACTGCTGATCGTTATGCCTCTCAAAATTCGCCATCTATATTGCTTAGTAGCCAGAACAGTAGTGCAAACCAACATGAAGTTTGTTATTTTTCAATTATCACCACTTAAATGCTTAGGAATTTCAGGTATTATTCATTACAAACAGAAATTAAGTTCATGACCATTTTGAATACATATCACATTATCATATTTTGATTTTGTTAAAGCGTAAAATGAAAATTTATGATCTCAAGTGAGTCATTGCGACTTATGTTTTCGAGATTAAATTACTTTGCTCGTGAAATAGGAAATTTCAAAGACTAATGAATTAGATGATATTTGTGCATTTACTTTCATCGAAAGTATTTTCATTCCTAATAAAACTTCATCGAAGTTTTATTAGGAATGAAAATACATGCTTATGAGGTTTTTGTTCGTACACTTATGTTGCATATTTTTATATATACTGCAGCAGTCTTAGATAAAATTAAAAGTCTTTGATTTGGAATTCATATTGTGAAAATTTTGTATTTTTGTAATGCTACGCGATGTCCTTAATTGGTTAATATTTTTAATAAAACTATTGAAAACAATGATTTGAGCAAATGAATTCAATAACATTTAGGTTAAGCACTTACAGTGGAGTTTGACAGTGATTGAAAATTTTTTAGAATTTTGTTAGAAAATTCATAGTACAGGTATACAATATATTGAGAGTAAAATAACTGCCAGGAAGTTTTGTTTTACTTGACGAGAAGTAATAGATATGGTGAAATCTCTTCTTTATTGTATCATACTCGATGAGCTAAGAGATTTATAGTTGGTTTTGCTTAATAATTTGTTTTGTTTTTGTTTTTTGCGATGGCATGGAGTGGTAAACTAAAGATGACTCTTACGATTTGTAGTTAAAAATATGACAGTTGCTCGAGCATTCATCTCATCAACTGTGCACTTTTCTGAATTACACTATTCCATATTGAATAAACTTTTAAGACACTACGAAACTTAGCTTGGATTATTTGTTTTCAGCTTGGTCAGGATACAAAGCGTAATTTAGACTCGCCTCCATATTCTACTGTCACAAAATCAGCAGTTCGTTTTAATACTGAAAATTCGCGAGGAAATTCGGACAAGCGACCGCAATTACTGAAATCGCAGTCGGTCACTGATTCTAGCTATGAATTTAGGGGTATTTTTTGATATTCTTTACGTCTAATTTAAAATCAAAGTAGCATTTACAAATATGGTGTGAAAATTTTTAGTTGAATCTTGCAGATTTCCGTGTTGCATGTGCGGAAATCTTAAAGTAATTTTTAAACTTTTACTAATCATAATTATCCTCTGTTATTTCACTGTACGAAACCTTCTAGATTTGGCTGTTGCAAAAGCAAACTCAACAGAAGAAAGTCCATCAGGTGCAAGAAAAGCATTATTTTCGGACAGTGTGACGTCACTGAGTTTTATTCAGTCATGTATTAAAAAAGGAGGTTAATTTGTGATTCACTCAGTCCATAAAATCGCGAATACAATACCGTGTGTAGGAAGATTCTTTAATAATATATTTTTATTCTCAATTGAGAAGAGTGTAAAATATTGATCAAATATTATCATTTATTTGATTTTTTTGAAATATTAACTTACTCACAGAACAGTTTGTTGTTTTTACGAATTTTCTTGCAAAGAGCTAATTATACATTTCTGCACTAATTTGGAATTTACTTTACTGTGAAATAGGATGTAACATTATGATATACAGAAATTAGAACCGGTGTAACTGACGAAAGTTTTTATGAAAAAGATAATAATGTAGAACAATGGTTTTTTCCAAGATCGCGGTTGCAAAAAGTAAAAATAAACGGCAAATTAATAAATAATTGAAGACTAGAAATGATTATTTCATTCGTGGGTATTTAACAGGTACTTTAATTTTCTTTGCGGTTTTAGTCTGTTTACATTACAAAATGTTTTAGATCTTCGAGCACATTTGTGTCTTTGGGTTGGTTCTTCAACCGGCTTATGTATTGTATACAATTTGCTTCTTCCTGCGGATCGGTTAAATTCATCCGTCTCCGTTGTTCATAATGGTAATTTTTGTTTGTTAGTATTTGTCAATTATTATTCTAGAAGATTTCGGTGTAAGTTTTATAGAACGTATTAAGTTTCAAACTATGACGCAAAGTTTGAACAAAAATAGTTTCTAACTTTCTTACTTGAATCTTAAAACGTATTAAACTGTCAAAACTATTGAAAAGTTATTGGATAATTATTTACAAAGTTAATTTTTGAGGTGTAACCTTTCAAGGACGCGGTCGCATGCTTTACACTACATTCATGGATGAAAATTTTTGCTTATTAGACGCTGCAGCTGAAAATTACCGTGACAAGGTAGTACTGTCGTGTGAAAGTCAATCTCATTATTTTGTATTTCCATAGCTTGTTAATTATCAATACATCAACAACGTATGATTCATGCAAAATTTACTGTTTCAAATTTTTTTAGTAATAATTTCTTGTGCACTAGCATATTTCTGATAACTTGAAGTCGATGATACATGTTGCATTTTCATTTATTGAATTATGCTCTCATCGTTTAATTGTGAAATAATTGATTCCAATGATTTCATGTATTTCATTTTGAAACATGTCTGTATTATGAGTTATAAAGTTAAATTATTTATTTTAGGAATGTGATCAAAAGCAGTCACAGGATAAAAAAATTTTTGCTAACAGAGTTTTAACAAAAATCAGTCTTTCCCCTACTTGCTCAAATTCAGTGGAACATTCACGAGAGGAGTTCTTGCAAGTAAGATATTCCCTTGTTATTTTTAACAAGCAGTATATATAGATATCTATTATTTTTCTTTAAATACATTAGATTAAAGCGCATCATTTATCTAATTACAGTAATTGCATAAGAGTTATTATGCTCCGTTAAATAATACAAAAATTACTGGAAATTTGGCTTTCAGTTTGTTGTTTTCATTCACGAGGATGAAGTGCACACAGTTGCTTTACCGAATTTCAGTTCTTTGTTTTCGCATTATTCAGAAATTCCATTCGTTAAGGTTAGCTTTCTGTACATTTGAAGACCTGTTCAGAATAAATTTACGTTTTTGGAAAGTATTCTTTTTTTTTAAATTAACAGCAAATTTGTTACCAATATTTCGGATGATATGAGATAAAGTGGATATTTTCATGTGATTTTTGTGGTTTTTCTCAGGCTCGAGCTACTCATGTTCATGGTTATCCTGTACTTATGTTATTGGATGGTGCTGGACATATTGTTGTTCTTAGCCTTCCTAGTTTGAGACTTCTCCACTGCTCAAGTCTATTTCGACATTCTGTTGATTATGATGACCCGTAATTTTTCATAATTATGAAATGAAATTTTCTATGTGTAGTAACAGTTTGTACCTCTAATGAGAATTCAGCAATGAAGTTTTGGCTCCATTAAATTTTTGCAGAGAACGATTAAAGATTAAATTTTAGAAAATGCAAATTTCATGCATTGATTATTTATTTATTATAAAGCTGAAAATTATAGTTTAAGATTATATCATTCTCAAATAATGTCACAGTTGTGGTCGTGTTTTAGCATGTGTTTGAAGACGTCATTTACGGAACATGGGCTGGGTATGTATACAATTACACCATCTGAGGTGAGCGGGTAGTGCGAATTAAGATTTACATAAGAAAAAAGCTGTGTATCACGAGAAATACTGAGTGATAAACTGTTTGTTTCTTGTGTAAGAAAATGAGTTAATTACATTTAAAAGATTTTTTATTGTAATATAACCGAAATTATTTCTTTTCTATGTTTCCATAACCGCTTGCCATTCAGAGCTTTATGAGACTGCTCATATGTTTTCATATAAGAATATTTAACGTTATCTCTTCATAGTCTTTTTTTTAATTATTGTATTTATTATTAACTATAATCAAAGATGTCCACTTTAGGTTCAGAAGTTCACAATATGCTCCGAGTTGGCAAGTCAAGTCCAAGACTCTGTTGGCGATTTATTTGTGCCAGTAGATATGCCTGAATTACCGAAAAGTTCATTTTTGAAAGGAATGTCGACTTTGTTTGCTGCACAAAGAGAAAGCTCTGATCTTGACACTATATGTGAGTTTTTGTACCTATTTGAGTTGTGAAGAAAAATACGATTTGTTTTAGTAATCTGAAATTTTTAGTTACTGATAAGAATTCTAATGCGACAACTGGTAACACTATGCGGTCAGTTGGAAAAACAATACCTGGTCCATCATCCAGTATGGAACAAGTTACAACTCGAGGGATATCTGCTGGTCAAGCGGCAAACATGGCATTGCAAGTAATTTTTTTCACAGTTTTAGTGCTCAAGTTTTACTAAATTGGTTTTCAATTACAGTTTCCATAAAAAATTGATAAATAAATTTCATTTCGTTATACATTTTTGAGCATATTCGAAAACTTTACGTGGTATACTTTTTATGAAAAATACTGCTTTGTGATTTTCAAATATTTCACGAGCATCGATCATTTAGCAAAATAGATTAAAATGCTTCAACTCTGTTATAATTCAAGTTGTTGTGCTGATGATACTTATGCGATACTTTCAAATTCTTTTAAAGATTGAAGTGTTTACCCATTATTTAGGCATTACATGAGCGTGGAGAAAAGCTTAATATGACAGTTGAAGCCACAGAGCGGCTTAAAGATAATGCTATGACTTTTTCTCAGCGAACAAGCAAGTTGGTAGAAAAGTACGAAAAGAAAAAGTGGTACAATTTCTGAGAATATTGACGAAGTTTACTAGTGATTAGTTTTTGATGCTAGTCACTTCAGCAGTCACTCTAGAATCTTATTTATTTTAGTGATAAAATCATGGTTCACACATATTCGCACTTTTAATTCAATTATTTGTTCATAACAGGGTTTGTTTGAGTATGCCAATTGCGCGTTTTTCTGAGTTTTTTGAAAAAAAAAAGGAATGATGCGCATGCATACCTTATTAATTTCTTAAGATCTGCATTCGGGTAATAGTCTGTCTTTTCAATAAATTCTTGCCTAGCTACATGGACATTGCCGGTTTTATAACCTGTTCATACTTTTTCCCCTTCAATTTAGCTTGTTCTAGAAAATGTTCCGTAACAAAAATTAGTTACTATCTTTTTGTGAAAACAAACGATGAGTCTAGAATCTATTTCTCAAAGTCCTCCAGTACTCATTATTCATTCGTTGTACGATTCTTGTTGACATAAATTTTTTAGACTATTACATCTGCTTTCTATATGTTTTATTTTTCAATTTGGGTATCTCAAATTATATTTTGTTTCATTGTGCATAATGATAAACATAATGGCGTCCTAACTGCTAATTATGTATAAAATATATGGGCTTATAAAGTAGCAGCTAATCACTTCATGTCGGTAGTGTAGAAAACTTGTAGTACTAAAAGGGAATAACTCTTTACAGTTTGATTTTTTGAAAATAAGAAATGTTTTATGATTTTTTTGAAGGGCCATAATATAGCTGAAATAATTAGATATGTAATTGAATTATTAGATTTAAAAATTAAGTAATTAGATGTGAATTAGCTGTAATTTTGTTTACTGTTGAAAAGTAATGATAAAATTTACTGCTAAGAAAGTAGTAACATTCACAGTATTTAGAATCAGTACGAAAGCATGAACTGTAAATACGAAAGTAAATTAAACACTGTAAATGTCTTGCTGGTTGTGTAATTTTTGCTGCTTATATGTAATCTGATATCAAAAAGCTGTGGACAGTGAACATGATAGATTCTTGCTAATCGTATTTCGTGTAATTTTGTTTTACTGCATACTTTTCATCTTATTTGGACTTATTTATATATATTTTGTTCCTGGTCAAATTTGGTACTTTTAATATTGCTGTATCATTCCTTAGTAACAGCTATCGAAGTACAGTACCACTTATTACACATCATGCAGCGTAATAAATGCGTAACATGTAGTACGTAATTTAATAAGCAAGTATGGATAACTCAATTTTTTGACAATTAAAGTGTAGCTCCAGTGGTAATGGGCATTATATACTTGCCAATTATAACACGTAGTACTATAGATCTAAAGGTGGGAACGTAATAATATTTGGTCTATATATTTATTATGACGTAATGAGATACACATTTGATGACTATTTGTACCCTTTAGATTGAAGTACTTGGCCTTCTATATTTTTTGCTTATAACTGTACTACTTAGAATTGTAAGCATTTTTTTGGTTCGTATTTTCTGATCTAGGGAAACGTAGAAACTGACTGAATTTGATGCGTCTTCGACTGACATACTTCTACTACTTTTTCCCGTTACTCTTCAAAATGCCACGAAATATGCAATGCAATACGTTTAAATGGTTGGGAAACAAAATAGTGAGAAGATAACAATCGTTCCATCAATTAATTGGCGGTGCACAATAGGTTACAATAAGATGTCCGTAAAATTTAATGCGCAAGTCCGTACCTTTTGGTGGGTGATGTCTTCAATACTCTAATTTCAGCATGGGATATAATTTTTTCATAAGACGCTGTTGCAGAGTATTATAAACATGAAGTTCTTCGAAGATTCAGACCGGCATAGGAATCAAAAATATTATCTTTATCTGTCATGTAACGTTCTTTCGAGTTGGAATGAATTGTATACTGTTGAGTTTTGTGTTTAAAAATGCAGTAAATGTATGTTTTTGACTGGTCTAGTATTAGTAATCGCTGTTTTTTTGGTCTTCACAGTGTTTTCTTATTTGTACATAAAAGAGTCTATGAATAAAGTAGTGTGATATTTTATGCGTAATGTAATATCTGTCATTTTTGGAAGTGAATACTGCTACAGTATTTGTTCTGCTGATTATTTTAATTCGGTCTGTAGTGTATATTTTAATAGCTATTCCACACCTAGTCTTGTATTTACGTCATGCACCTAGTAACGTTTCTGGTATATATTTGCCAAGTAATATATTCGATTAACGCTTAAGGTGAAACAAAGAAAATGGTGTACAAACGTATGGTTGATATTGGTCGTGTGGTATATATTGCCAAAGGAGAAAGCGATGGAAAATTGGCTGCCATTGTTGATGTCGTTGATGCTAATAGAGTAAGTTAATTTTTCTAATATTTCCATTTCCACTAGTATGTTAATGTTCAGGTTCCTAATACTGGTAGTTATCTTCAGATTGTTATATTTTCGGTGCAATCAAAGTGTCAAGTGTATTGTTGTGGTATTTAAAATACGTCAACAATACACTTGAGATATTTAGCAGTGAGATTTATGCCTTCACTTGTTCTGTATGCATTTAAAATACTGAATTTCTTCTATAGCAGAGAAACGCTGAATTATAAAATTATGAAATTTGGATGATCTTATATTTAGGCTTTAATTGATGGACCTTCATCAGGAGTAAGGCGTTCTGTGCGTAACTTCAAAGATTTACACCTAACTAAATTTCGAATACCACTTAGAAGCGGTATGCGCTCTAAAAATGTCAAGAAAGCATATGATGAAGCAAAAGTTAATGAAAAGTGGGCAGAAACTCTATGGGCACAAAAGATTGCTAAAAAAAAACTTGTGAGTATCATTTTGTTTTATCTATATACATCTTGTAGTTTGAAAGCTTTGATGAGTTCTAGGTTTTGAGCTCTTAATTTTTTCTGTTAATTTTCTCATAATTTGTTATTTTGGTCATGTTGACAATTTAATATCATTGTATTCGTATCTGAAATAATTTTGATAGAGTTTCAATTTTTAACGTGATGGGAGTGATTTTTAATGTCGCTCATTATTTGCGTTTCATTATTTCTGTAAGTATTAAGGTTGAAAATTATTTTTTGAAAAAACATTCCGTATGAGATTCAATACCATGCATATTACAGAAAGCGCAAATGACTGATTTCGATCGTTTCAAGCTTATGCGCGCGAAGCAACTGCGAAATAGGTTAGCGCGTGTGCAGATGGCAAAGCTACGCAAATCTAAAAAATATGGAAATAAAACAGAAGACAAAAAGTGAAAGAGAAGGCAATTTAAGTTGCTGTTATTAAATTCGATGGCAGTTGTTTCACTATTCAATAAATGTTCGTTTTTATAGCAAGCGCTTATAAATCCTGTGTGGAGATTCGAAAGTTGAATTTTGGATAGCACTGAAAATTCACTTCACTAAAGTTATTGGGAGATCAAATCCATCTTAAAATTGTAAATATTACTTTACATTATCAGTCTTGATATTGAAGAACCAGCGCTCTGCAGAAGCTAGATGACTATTGGTTCTGAGTAATGGTTATCTTCTTAATCCGTAGCCGCAAATTTCGAGTTTTTCGAGAATGAGTACAGAACGTTGCAGAGAATGGAGGCGTTTTATGCCGTTCTTGGTATAATCACAGCTACTAAAAAATAATGTGCCTGCAGGTTGTCAATGTTAGGATCAAGAGAGGGGATCGTTTTGAGGTGTTCATACAATCGCTTGCTTAGACAAGAAACATCGCCTTGGAATTTTGAACGATTTTAGATGCAAGGGGAATGTATGTCTCCAGTTCTTACCTTCAGGATAAATACTCTAGTTTCACTTGATAGCTGTGTTTGGTACTTAGTTCTTGAACTCCACCAACAGTTAATTTATGGACCGCTAAATGCGACTAGAAAAATATTGCCAGCAGTTCATTCCAAATATTTTAGTCTGTTTTATTCGTATATAAATGAAAGCATGGATCACAGGTTACAGTTCATACGACACACGTACGCGCCTTAAGACATTTCTTGAGCAGTTTTAAAACATTTTGTATGGTGAAAGGATTCCACGTGGGTCAAAGACTTTTTTAATTTGCTTTGCTATCTCGTAATTTTTATCAAGCTCGAGACATGACCTTAGTTCTTGTCCGACACCATGTTCTGAACTGTTGCTTCCACCACGTTCCTTCACCCAGTTCCAAATGAAAGGATACAAGCTGAATTAACGCACAGTTAACTAAAGTTTTTGAAGTTGCAGTAAATAATTCACAAAACTGTGAGAACAGCGGTCACGTAAACAGCTAACATGGTGGCCAAGTGACTATACGTGAAGGATTTGCGATAGGTTCTTAGTCGTTATTGGTTTTATTTTGACGAAAAATTATAATAAACTGGATATTTTTAAATTTAATAAAAATTTGAATTTGATTGATTTTGAATACTGAATCATCACAGCCTGAGTTCTACGGCCATTTTTTTAAGACCACAAGTTTGTTTAGTGCAGTAATTATGACTAACTTTTCAATATCAACATACCTTGCAGTAACTTCCGGAGAATAAGTATCGCATACAACATTTAAATGTAAATCGCTTTCCGCAAAATGGCCAAAAATACAAATTCGCTGCGCTAAGTCCTTAATACGCTGCCGTATCTAAATTTTTTTAAGATCCGCAATTTGTTTTTTCTCACTCTTAAAAGGTAACTAGTAAGTATAACTTCTTTTTAAAACAAATTTATGGATGAAAATTATACCACATCAGATAAAACAAAAAAGTGTTCCATTGGTAAAGAGATGTCGCATTTATATACATAACTGTCTTGCATCGTCGCTATTGGTATAGTTTTCCGTAATTTCCACATATAAGCAGCTTCTTGGGAATTTTCTGCCTTCAGATTTCAGTTCGGGTTACAAACTTTTCACACAAAATTAAAAATCATGTTTGGAAAAATCTCCTATCAATTATGTAGCTTTCTTAATTACTTGTATGTTTCAAAATAGTTTCTTCATCTAGGAATTTGAGCTTTCATGACAGAGCCCAAAAAAGTGAAAACAAAAGAGAATAGAAATGCAATTTTTTCATCCCAAAGGACCGTACTTGCACACCATCCGAACATATTCCTTGATCGACAACTTTAGCTAAAAATTGCTCTGCTTTTTCTTTATCATGCGCTTCATTCGTACCTATAATAGATAAACAGCTTAGAAGAGTTATTCAAAGTCAGTAGTATTATTGCTTTTATTCTCAAATTTTCATGACAATATAAAAAACAAAAACAAATGGCAAAAATTTTCAGATCAGTTAGTTTTCTGGATATATTTCTTGTACATTATAAATACTCTACTAATATGACATATTGTATTACATTTAGTATGAAAGAAATGGTTGAAAACAAAAACAAGTTTTAATAACTACGCAAACCCATTGTTTCAATTAGTATTGTAAATGCTGGATTTGTTGTCAGAACGCTTTTCATCTGCTTTTTTTCCCAAAGACAACGCATACATTCTAAATCCATCAACTCTACTGCAGAAAGAATTTCACATAAGTGTCCTCTAGCTAAACGTAAGATTTTCAGACAACTTTCTGAATCTTGAGCACCTGTAACTGTGAGAAACAGAAATACTGGTCAAATAAAGATAATACCAAAACTTCACACGCTCCTTATTAGAAATAAAATGTTAATTGTTGAAAAAGCTTCTTGATAACTACAATAATTGCAATAGATGCTTTTTCGACATAATTTTAAATACAACATTCGAAGGAAGCATTTGAATAATTGCTGATTGAAAATTGCACGAAAAAATAGATTTATGCACGCTCTGAAAGCTAGAAAAGGCCAAGAAAATCTAGATCTAACATTGAAAAAATAATTCCAGAACATACAAACCCAACATCATCACTTGCGTTACAGTTGGCCGAGGTGCTGCGTGTATTTTTGCGCCAACAATTATACCTAATTGTCCCTCCGCTCCAATAAAAATATGATGGGTATGCAAAGATGAATTGTCTTTTTGTAAAACCGATCCAAAATTAACAACTGAACCATTCTTATCTGCCAAGACCTTCAATGATTATTTTCTAATCACAAGTTAAATGTTCAAGACAAACATGAAAAAGTTCTGTAAAACATACAACATCTAAGCCTAAAATGTGATCATGTAGAGAACCAAAGCGTAAATGCCTTATTCCACCAACGCATGTTGAAATATTTCCACCTATTAAGCAAGATCCTCGTGAGCCAAGGTCCCAAGGCATCATATATCCACAAGCAGATAAACGAGTATCCACTTCCTCAAGAACGAATCCAGCATCACAATCCAGAACACCTAAATTATGCAGATTATCAACCTCACAAACACTTCAGCAAAGCTTCTGACACATTTAATTAAGCACTACATTCTAAACTAATGCAACAAAAAACGGGGAAAAGAAGAAAATATGATAATTCGTATGAAAATTTAAGATCATATTTTTGAAAGCTTTTCTATGAAAATGTAAGAATACAAATCAAGGACTCATTAATTATTTTCAGTCATAGTATGAAAAAATATATACCCGAATCGGGATTGAAAATGAATCGTTTATTAAGTTTCTTTAATGATACAATTACTTCATCATAAACTGGTACCGATCCACCAACTAAACCTGTATTCCCGCTTTGAGGTACAACCGCTAAATTTCGAGAATAGCAGTGACTTACGATTTGCGATACCTGATCGTAGTTTGATGGGAAAAGAACACACTTTGATGATCCGAAAATAATTGCACTCATATACTTGGTACAAAATTTCAAAAGAAAAGAAAGAAACAAAGAAACTCGAATATCGAGAACAAACAAGCACTTACAATTCCAAATATTATTTAGCTTAATTTGCCTCACTAAAAGTGAGGGAGATCAAATATGAATATTAAGACTTATATGCATTAAACATATGCATTGATATTTGCATTTTTATGACAGAGACAAAGCTAGATTAGATGCTACACTAGAATGCTCTCAGTATTTCCGTACAGATACCATTCTTTCAATAACTGCTATAAGTTAAATCAATAGTGCCGACAACCTAAATAAGCTTTACTAATAACCTTTATAAGTTTTCATAAAATCGACATTGAATGGATCTAAATCATGAATTTGAACATTTTTGCTGCCAAGGAGAGTATCAAATTTGCGCAAATCACTATCTTCAAGATAGGCATATTGAGCTCGGGGAGGCCTTTGCACAGCAGCAATTCTTCGAGCGATTTGACACAACACTGTACAACTTTTCAATAACGATACTTGCATGCTGCAATCACATCACTACACTCTATAGCTTTCACTACTAGTAACAATGCTTACTAGAACATACAACTGATAAAAATAAATGCGTGGTAACTATCAAAATATAAAACAACTTCGGGATGTATAATTGAGACAATTACTGAGCAGTTCAGATGCAAAGTTGGTCCAAAATAAACCTCTCTCAGCTCTAAACTATAGAAATTACCACGGTTTCCTGTGAGCTCATTACGTGAAAACACACGACCACAAAAAATATTCATAAATGTCTAATCACTTGTATGTTTGACCCTAACCTTTTAGGATACAAATTGCTGGAAAAAACATAGTATATACAACAAAACTGGCGAATATTAGTACATCCAGTGTAGTGTTTATTGGTTTCACTCAATTTATTGAAGTATCTGTTGTTATATATGAAAAACGAGCAAGAACGCAAAATGAGTACAAGAAGTTTATCAAAAACATATCACATTTTCGATTAGAAAATGACAACATGTGCAATGCGCATTGAAAGAAAGATCTAGTACGAGTAACAAAAAATATGCTTTTGTTTGTGCCTCTCAAGTAGATCTGATTTCGAAGTCACTTTTAAGTATTTCTTCTGATCGAAAAAGATGGCATATTTTAAACGATGATGAGACACGTAAATAAAAACATTTCAAAATAAGTTTATCAATTTATTTAAGGAAGAATTCACTACTAAGTTGAAAAATTGGTTTTTTGACGCTACCAACGACTTTGTTTAAAGTAATACAAATCAATTTCGTTAGTTCAACTATTTGCAGCAGGCCACTTTGAATATCACATAATACACTATGAGACAATTTGAAATCAAGAACTGAATATAAAACTGAGTCGAGATCAAAAAAAGTTCACATTTGGAAGCACGTGACCAAAACAAAAATGCTCTACTTTTCTGAAGTTTCCGATGTTTCCGAAGAAACTTTTGAGAAGACCTCAAAAGCAGGTGCGTGCAAATAAAGAGGTTCTTCCAAGCTTGGATCTACAAATGAATTAACTTAAATCTCGCCTTTATTTCAAAAACGAACAAAATCCTAAAAATTGGTTGACAATTAGAGTAATTCCTACCAGTCATATGCTGAACCCAGTTTTTTAATAAGGACTTCATTTCTACTTCCGATAACCCATCGTATTGCAAGCGCCGCAAAAAAAATTGCTAAAAATATAATAATTAAAGTTTTACAAAACGAGGAATTTATAGTACAAAAAATCTGTCAAAATGAAAAAAAAAGTCAACAAACCTGATACAGCTGCTGTTCTTCCATTGCATCAATTGCGCTGTCATCAAATTTTAACGTTTGATCCAATAAACGCAACATTTCTGCTCGAGCATGAAGTCCACGAATTCCATGCACAAAAAACGACACGCGATGAAGTCTTGATAAGTGGTACTGAAAAAGGAATTATTTATAAAATAGCAAACAGTTTTCATTTATTGCATGAAAGTAATTTATAACCAAATACCAAATGTCCTATGGAACAATTACTCATCTGAGGTAAAACCAGTTCCCTCAATCTTTCCAATGGTGTCTGCAAATCGACATTCTAAAAAAAGATGTTTTACTTTGCGAAATCGTGTCAATAATGTAACCATCATAACACAATTCAGAAAAGTAATAAACTTTTAAACAATATGAGAACAAAATAACATGACAATTATTATATACTTGAATAAATAAAGCAAAGAACAGTAAACAGTAAACGATATCAGAACCTATGCTTCCTATAAGAATAGGTTCTGATATCAGTATTAATTTATAAATATTTCGTACTAGAAGTGATGAAACTGCTTTCAACATATTCAAAAGATTAAAAATAGAGTGACAAAAAAATACTAAATTTAGAGCTCTAAAATGAATAGGGAAAATCATATAATACCAATCCTTGAAGATATTTTTGGAGAGGATGGACATGAACACGTGATGTGCGTTGCAAATTTTCAGCCCAAAATCGTTTTCGTTGATCATTAGTCCAAAAATGCCGAGTTAAAATTAGTCGGGGAAAAAATATCCTTTAAATAAAACAATCACTTAAACCTAAAATTATAATGAATAAAAAAGAAAATCGTATTAAGCACCAAAACAAAATATGAAAATACACAGGACTATCTAGGAATGCATACATAAAAAATCAACAATCAAATAAAGAGAAGAAATTTTTAGATACTTACATAAAAAAATAAGAAAACAGAGAGAGGTAGAAAAAAAATCTACCACCAAAACCTTAACTATATTATATTTCACCGATATTTTTCAATAATATATGGATGCAGTAAGAACAAATGCATGGTGCATGCGTTTTAACAATGAGGTAACAAAAAAGAAAAAAAATAAAAGCAAAAACTGAAATAAAGCATGTAATTTGTTGCATGAAATGAAAACAAAAAATAAGTAAATAAAGTACATTTAAGGAACAAGGGATGAAATAAGCACAAGATGTGTTAACAATTATCAAAATTTAAGCTTACACGGCTAGAGCAAAGATATAAATAGTGAATGGAATTGGAATAAAAATCACAATGATTGCCACTTTCAATAATTCTTCCTTCATCTAGAAATAATATACTTTTACACAAGAATCACAAACTACTTGATCACATTTTACGAGACCTTGAAAGGTACATGATAAATTTACTAAATAATTAAAATAATAAAACGAGATGAACCAGGGCAATCATTTGTCTTCATAACTATAATTATTTGCTTATTTTTGAAAATAAGATAATAAAACTGAAAATAAACCGTTGCATTAAAATAATTAAAATGATCGAAACTAAATTACTGACTTGTTTAGAATACGCAAACACAGCTTACAATGGCACTGAACTAACGTAAATGTGCAACAGAGAAAAAAAAGAAATGTAAAAAAATGTGCCTGGCGATACACTGTTGTAATCCCAAATAAAAGTTTTCCAAACAAGAAGTTACAACAAACTCACAACAGGACGCAGATACTTTCTCCGACTATTGGTATTTGAAGTAGCACTAACAGCGTAATTATGTGGGCTATTTCCAAGGGACACTAAATTTGGCATAAAACATTTAAATAAATTTTTTAAAAGCATATATTCCTTGATAAGCTTAGTTTCTTAACTTTATTAACAAAGTTTGATATCTCGAAACAAAAACTAAACAATAAGTTTTTAAAAATTTCGCAAGTATAATTGAAAAAAATAAAAAGTGTGCAATGAAAATTTTAATTTCTATCTGTTATTTACAAAAAATGTTCCATTACTAAATTTATTCTTTGGATTTGTAATTTAAAAACGCCTCTGGTCCATCTCTTTTTTACATAAAATTAACATTTTGCAATTTTCGTCTCAAATCGAAACAATGAATTGTTTTTTAAAATTTACTTTAAACGTAAAAAAAACTTTAACATATGAAAATTTTTTCCACGATTTAAGAAAACACACAAACACACATAAGCCACTTACATTTCACATCTTGAGATAAGTTAAAAATAAAAACCTGCAGCAAAATTTCTAGTTCAGATCGTTTTAACTGAGATATCTTCCGTACGTTAGTCCTCAAATCATTTTTCAATTGATAATAAGTTTTGATATCTGACCAGCACCATTTGCACCCTGAAATATACGCATACCTGCAAATAAAGGAAAATCGTCAAAAATTTTTATAAAAATTCAGATGCTTTGGAATCGGAAGTTTTGAAGTAGCCAATAGATTTAAACCATATAAGATATAACAATAGCAACAACTTACAATTACAACAATTTTAAAGTTCTTTCCCTTGATTTTACCAATTGTGGATATAGAATATATATAAGATGTTTACCTTTCCATTTAACTTCACTAATGTCATTTCAGCCTCTGTCTAAAACCATTTTTGATAGTAACACACATGTTCTGCAACGAATTTCTCAAGAAATATTGAAAGAAAAAACAAGCTGGTCAGTGGTTAGAAAAAACAGAATTCATACCATTAATAACCATTTTGTGCACAACATAAGCTTTGGGATATCGTCGAGACAAAAATGCTTCATAACTTGTCATTAATCCTTTTGGTTGCTTTTCAACGTTTGAGCATAACTGTCTACAAGTTAATGCAGCAGAAACACTCGTTATAGGTGATAACGTGACGTGTTCGTTTTTCAGCCATAATTCAAAAGTAGTAGTTAATTTGAAATTATTCACTATACCATGAATATTTCTTTTTATCAGCATAATTACTAAAGTTTCTGAAAAAAAAAACCATTTAGTAATATAATAGAACATATATTACATCGAATTAACAACATATTTCTTGGCTATATGAAGTTACCGTCCACCAATATTCAATATTTAGGAAATATTACAATACTTACAGTAAATAGTACTCTGTAGTCTACAGTAACTTTTTCACGTTTTTGAGTGGATAGCATAAGAAATTAATGTTTTTTTAAAACTAAATAAAGTATTCTTCTCAATAAAAATAACTTAAAGTACGAAAAATGCTACAGAATCACACTTGTTCAACCAAAAATAATAGAAGCAAACTCAAAGCACAATCGAGTAACCATTAGGAGATAAACAATGTTAGAGTTGCTTTTTCAAACTAAAATAACACCTTAATACCGAAAGAGGTGAATCACGAAGTGCAAAATAATACCGAAAGAGTTGATTACAAAGTGTAAAATTAGTGTTGCGTTAAATTTATTATGCTTTATAGATTATTTATATAGCTTGCTGGTATCTGCATTAATTCAGCACGTTAGCATGAAAAGTATTGTGCTGATAGTGAAGCTTTAGTAGCACTTTTGTCCATTTAAAGTACTATTTCAGTTTCATTACTTTATATTTGCTGTCGGGTTTTATATTGTTACAAACTTATTGACAAAAAATAAATTAATTAAAATCTACTTTTAATTCTTTTTTAATCAGTATTATTTGAGTAATAACATTATTAATAATATGTAATGACAGTTTTGAAAAAATATATCATACATATTGGCAGTATCGATTATCAAAAATGCTATCTGTCCAACTTTTTAGTACAAATTTTTTGCATAAAATATTGGTAAATAATCAAATTTTTAATTGATTTAATTAAATAAATAAGCACACAAAAACAGTGCTGAAAAAATATCCAAAAAACGAGTACTTATACGTTTGGTAATGTTAGACTTATATATGTTTCAAACCATTCTCAAGCATAAACTAAACCAAAGCATTCAGTTGTGCATAAATGTATGGAAGTGTTTCTTCTGTGGAATAAATTTTTCGCTTATATATGAAGTTTTAATATGACGGAGGAGTATGTCGTGATTGTATTTTCAAGGCATTACTGACCTTTGATTATTATTGATGAAAACAAAAATAAAGAAAGTTGGGATTAAAGTAAATTGAACTTGATGATTTGTAATTAACTAAAACTTAGGTTTAGTTAGTATTAGAATTTTTTATGCTTACTTTTATTCAGTTGCTAATCAATGAGTTATTTAAATTTATAAATAGAGGCGAGCATTATTTATGTTGCGGTTTTTAGTTTCTTCTGCATCAATAGACCACGTAAGCGTTTTAAGTAAGAAAAAAAACTTCTTCGGTCGTGTAATTATTTTTTCTATTTACGCAGAAAAAGGCGAAACAGCAAGTAAGTAAAAATTTATATCTAAGTGGTCTTTCTTAAATTTGAAAGATTTGTGTAAGGTCAAGCAATAGAGATTTATTCGTAATCTGCAAACAGCCTTGATTGAGACTAAGACTTAGTGTATGTCAGCAATTGACAAGTACAGAAACAGATGAAAAACAAAGAGAAACAAATTAATTCCTTCAGCTAATAATGATTGCATAGCACGTGAATCATTGTACAGTGTACTACTCATACTTTCTGTAAATTTAGATTTATAATTTTTATTTTTATTTTGAAGGAGAGTAACATTAATTCGCATATCCATGACATCAGCTAAAGAAATTCCTCAAGTAATGACAAGCTTCATTTGAAGGAAAATTGACAAATCGATAAAATATTTAATTTCTTTCGGGAAGTGTTAGGTTTTATCCAAGAAGTGATATTTTTAAATGATAATTTCAAAAAACTATTCAGAAATAAAATTTTTAATTGCAAACTAATAAGGAAGTACTGCATGCGTAATTTCAGTATTCCTTGAAGCAAGAATTAAAATAAATGTGAACTTAGAAATTTAGAGATAAATACTGAACATGATTACAAAACCGTAATCGAATAAAGGATTAAAAATTAAACTAAGTAAGTCATTTCAATCTCAAACTAGACTTGATACTTGTTGGTTTAAAAAATGATTAGCTATGCATTATTCATAACTAACTTTGTTTAATAGAAACAGCTAAGCCTAAGCCTCATAAAAATAATTACAAAACATTTTAAAACATTTAAAGATACTACTCAAAATTACAAATACTATTTTTAAACTAATCATAAAATAAAATAAAGTATATTTTGCAATTAGTCATGCAATATATTTGTTTGCACTCGTTTTAGAAGAGATAATACTTCTTGAGAACTTTACAAAGACTATTTTATAATTAATCAAAATTTTTTCTGCTCAACCACAAGTATTCAATATTTACATCAGAAAA
Organism: Thelazia callipaeda; assembly: GCA_900618365.1. Taxonomy (NCBI): domain Eukaryota; kingdom Metazoa; phylum Nematoda; class Chromadorea; order Rhabditida; family Thelaziidae; genus Thelazia; species Thelazia callipaeda. Next base: position 26,060 of record UYYF01000193.1, read on the forward strand.
TAAGCTTGCAATGTCATTTCTCTAGTACGAAATAGCTAAGACTTGGAAGTATTGCTACATTATCTATTCTAGAATATGCTGTGAAGTAATTCTTTTGCATTAATTACAAGGGAATATTTCATTAAGTGAGTTTACACTACTTGAAATTAAAACAAAACAAAGAAAATGAAAAGCAAAACAAAAATAGCAATGAATTTTAAGTAGTTAGTTGGAGGGAGAAGTAAGCGGGAGAAGCAAGCATACTTTCACTTTAACAAAGTAAAAAATAAAAAAAGTAAAGCAAAAAAATAGCATCACTTCCATTTTAGCATTTTACAGCATTGAACTGAAGAAAATGAACATAAAAATTTGGCTAAGACAGCTTGCAGTATATATATATTATTTATAATTTTTTGACTCTTATTTACTTTCTTGTTTAATATACTTTTTGCAGACATTAAATATTCAGTTGTGTTCATTTACTCTTAACTTAAATAAAAATGATACCCCTCGCAATTAATTACAGTATTGTACATTTTTTAAATATTTGAAATTTCAAGAGTTATCAAGTTTCAAAATAATTTTAATTTATTTTATAAACATTTTTTCTTACATCTTCTGTTTAGTATGGTACTAACCAGTTCTAACTAATTAAAATTATTCATATTTCAAATAAAATGCCAAGCAAACTAAATGAATACATGCATTTTGACTAGAAAGAAAGCTAAGGTTTCATAAATATCAATTTTTTATATTAAATTTCATTTATTAATTAATTGTTTATATTCTAAGTGGGCAAGTTTTATAGTTTTGCATTTATTTAAATTTTGAAAGTTAAAAATTGATCATTTTAATGATATGAACATGTTGAAGTAGAAGTTGATTTATTTTTAGCACATAATTAAAAACTCTCGGCCGTATATCAAAATTATAAAATATCACACATTAAAAGTAAGTGATGTTTACTAAAATTTTTGAAAGTATTATTAAGTTTTGAATTAGTTTTAAATTATAAACACTTTTTGATTTGTCTTATGTTTAGTACGGTATTAAAAGTAAGTAATATTTAATTACTTTTAATGTGCAGCATTTCATACATTGAAGTAAATATTACTTTGTAAATTACATTAAATGCTGCTAAAAAGTAAAAGCTTAAAGAAGTGCTTTCTCGATTAATATAGAGAGTATGCATTTTTCAATTGTAAATAAGCAATTTCATGAATTGAATATTTATAACTTCAATAACTCGCAATGATGTGAAGGCGCTGAAAATTTTTTTAAACTCACAAGTGAGAAAAGCTTAAAAAATAATTTTGGACGTTGGAAAAAAAACAGCTATTTAGACATTAGCAGTAAAGTCCACAAATAAAATTGACTACTGTGGCTTGTTCCAATATTCACTCAATACCATGAATTCACTGTATTTTTGGAAATTTTGTCATGCAATAATAAAAATTATTCATATTTTTGTAGTGATATATATTATCATCAAATTATTACTTGTGTACAAGATCAGAATTTAAATCAGTATGACTCAACGTACTAAGCTTTGATCTACTCATTAATTTATGCCTTTACTTTTTGCATACTATTTTTTTGCGGTATTTTTTCAGGCCTGTGATTTTGTTTGAAATAAAAAATGATAAGGATTGTATTAAACTGAACTGAATTAAAATAAGCACAAATTAAGCTTACTGTGCTTTGAAAAAATATTCATATCTTCTATAATAATTATGATTTAGCATAATTTTTGATAAATGATAATATCACATATATCTGTCTCTGCAAAATTATTTTAACGATCTGTTAAGCTTTTTTTATATTATTTTAACGATTCGTTAAGCTTTTTTAAAATAATTTCTTTAAAGTAACTTATATTTCTATTTGCAAACTTTTTTGTTCTTCAAGCCAGTCAATTTTTATTTTGCTTGGATTTTTATTCTTCAGAACTTTTGAATCATTTTTCAGACTTAGCATTTTCTTGTTTCTTTTTGCGAAAAATATGTTACATTGTTTTCTGACATAATATCCTTAAATTTCCTTTAGGCCATTACTTTTTCTTACTTCCCAAGTATTGAGGCCTAGTCAGTCTCGACTAGAGGGAGACACATTTTCAGCTTTACTCATTTTTAGTCTTTAGTACATTCTGTTCAGCTTTTTATTGTTGCTTTTACTGATAATAATGTGAGATTAAACTTAAATTGTGTAGTCTAACTTTTCTAATGATTTTTTTTTCACTTTTATTATTCTTAGATGGAAAAGCGAAATTACAAAGAAATCTAAGTTACTTTTTCAGTATATCAAATAAAAAACTTTCAATATATCAATTTTAAAAAATTGACACATATTGCCATTAACTTTGATTGCTTTGGAACAGAGATTAGAACGTAAAATTATCAAATTTTTGTAAAAAACTTTTTGATAAAGGCTAAACTTTGAACTTACCATAATTCGTAATGTACGGATAATTTTGGTTGTAATACAAAGTCAGGACCATTTTTAAATTTGTTAAATTTGAAAACGCAAAAAGAGCAAATTCATAGATTCAAAAAATATTGAAATTGATCTTTTTGTGATCAGTTACAATAAAAAGTTATTTGTTTAATGAGAAAAAAAGTAGTGTGAAGCTTTGCAAGTCATAAATTTGCATAACTTGTTATCTTTGAAATGAAAATATTCTAAATACTGCATGAGTTTAATCAAAATCTGAGGGATTAATTTAGTGGTTATTTATTTTGCTATATTCAATAAGTTTGTGCTTAAAAATAAAACTAAACAGACATCAAAAATATGCTAAAGATATTTTTAAAATTAATTCATGCAAATTCTATCTCAAATCTATTTGCTCTGCTGCTTATTAAGTTAGCTGATATCAATCATTTATGAATAACAGCTGACGATAAGTACAGAATTTGGGTCAGTCAACGATATTACTTCAAGAAAGAATATTTTTTTGGGAGGAATTTATGAAAACTAAGATTTGCTCACTTTCATCTCATAAAATACTTTTCTCATATTTTTATTTCCACTTTGATCAAAATAATTTCAATATATGACGTTAAAATATTAAGCAAAAAGTGAATTGTTCAAAATTAAATCAATTAATATAAAAATTTCACATCTCATTTTGTAAAGTTCAATCCAAGGGTTCCATTTCAAAATTCAAAGTTCAAAGTTCAGAGTATAGTTTTTGTTCTGTTCAAAATTAAACTCATTCAACAGTAAAAAATTTGTACAGAACTTTACAGGCTTATTTTGATGATTAATCTCTTAAACACAATAAAAGCAATCTTAAGCAAATATAATGCTATTGAAAAAGTATAAATAACAAAAAAACTTTGCATTTTTCATAAAAAATTTTAATTTAATTTATATCTGAATGTAATTTAATTTACACATTCGTATAAAAATTCTTTTTTTGCGAGATTAAGATGCATGGTAACTATTAAAATAAATGCCTCATAAATTTAATCATCTCAAATATTTACTATGATAATCACTTTGGCAAATGCAAATTTCTATTTCTGATAAAAATATTCAAAAAATGAATAAAATTTATCATATAAAAATTTGAATAATGTTAAAAAAGTTTCTAAAAATTTAAATAATGTTAAAAAATGTTTCTAAATTCTTTACAAAAAATTTATA
>UYYF01000194.1:0-29641 GCA_900618365.1 Thelazia callipaeda
TCATTTAGGTTCTAATCGCTTTGCATAATCTGCAAAGCATTCCAAAATATCGAGTCTGCTACTTTTAAATCTCGCAAATTCTTGCAAGGTATTCCAATATTTGTTATCAAGCCTCACAAGGGTGGTGTACCCCGGGCTGAATAAACCAAACACCTCAAACTTGGGTTATTAAACCAGCGTGAATGAAGAGGTTTGCAGCTGGCACATATCTCTGAGGAATTCGTGTTTGTAGAAGTTAGGGTGCAGTATATGCTGATTTAAGATGATGCGAACTGAGGTCTTTTGGTTTTAAATATTTCTGATTGTGTTACGCAAGACGTTATCGTGTTCCTATCGAATATTTTTGCTGCCTCATGTTTTACTATATTTTTCGTTGTTGAGGTGGGATTTTTGAGTGCGATTCTGTTCTGTTGGGAAGTTCCCAATAGTGGTGGTCAATTTTGTTGAAACAGTATAGTCCCAAATTCAGAATGTGGATCTACTATCATATTGTGTTTGACAATAGATGCATGAATAGTCATTTTTGCCACCAATTTTAGGAAATTCATTTAACAATCGGTGTTTGCAAGGGTTTTGGTTGGCCATGCGAAACGTTTGTATTTTATTTTCCTTGCACTGGTTTTATTAACTCAGATTGATAAAAAAATTCAGTGAAACTTGCATAATTGCCGCAATATATCCTCGCGAAGTGTTACAGTAATTTATGGGATCTTGTTTTTATTGCTAAGAACATTTAAAAGAAACGGTTGAAACCCGTACATTATTCAGAGAGCGAAAACTATGTCGGCGGTTGAAATGTTGGCGTTAGGCGATGAAGAACTACTGGTGGGTGTATGCAACTCGATGTCTAGTGATGCTATTGGAGCTTGCTTCTCTAATTCGTCTGGTTCAAGTTGTTTGGCATCGATGTTAGTGTCACTTGACCGTACAGTAATGAATACATTGCTACCATATATGTCATGATTGGTCGCATCATGTGATACACAAGAACTGGCACTAGTTTGATGTGAAGGATGAAGTGACGGATTATGTGACTCTAATGTCGCTTTAGGAGAATATTCAATAGGTCGTGATACAACTGCTCGCGTGGACAACGGTAGCGGTGGACTGTGCATTTCAACCATAACATTCTGCCTGCAATGCGATGAATTTTGCACATTTTATTGCTAGGCACGGAAGCATTAGAGTATTCTTTTATATGTATTAGAAAAGTGAGTTTTCTGAGATGGAACTTGAATAGTCATTAAGCTGGCAGGTAGAATTATGCTTTGTTGTGAGTTTTAGATAATTGTTCTGATGCTGCGATTTGTGACTACAGATATAATCATCGGTATTTTTACATACTGATTCATCTGAGATTTATTGCAGTTGTGAACTGATGCTCACAATGAAATTAAATACAAGTTGAATAACATCTTACCAAGGTGGTTTGAAATCACTTGCAGACATGTAGATACCCTCATGTTCATAAGCCTGTGATATCAATTCATTTTGTGTACGGTACATACCATTGCGATAATTATCAAGTAGTCGTTGGTATAGCTTTCTAAAATTTTTGATTTCTGATGACTGTTTATGAATTTTCTCAAATTTTGCATCCCGTTTTATTCAAACTTCACGCTTTGTAGGACCAATCGTATACATGATGAAAGTCAAAGGATTACATAGCTTTCAAACTTTTATTTCATTTTCGCTTTTTTCTGGTTTTTTTGACATCAATGCTTGAATTCTTCGATAAAGATATTAACTTACACAACATTCATCATGTATAAAGTATGCACATACTAAAGTTCTGTTGGCTCAAGTGACTTTTTCAGAATATAATACTGCTTGAAGATAACTTTTCCAGATAAAAACAGTCTCGAAAGTATTTTTCCGATCTGATTCGATCTCAAGTAATTATTACAAGTGGCAACTTGGCAACTTTACTTAATTCATAAACGAATATTTACTTTGTGTCGATGGTTTCAAGCAACATTTGTGGTAAGCAGGGGGTCGAACAATATTTTCGAACTGAAACTGATTAATAAGATGGAACAGTTTACAGTATCTGTCGTAATTAGCTGAAAAGTGCAGTTTTGCAGTCACTGTAATTGTCAACTTTTACAGCGATCAATAAAGGCATTTTATAAACATTTCAATGCACATTATAAAATATGATTTTGTCAAGCCAAATTGCTAGCCTGAATTAGAATCGTATGAAACTGCTTTATATTGAGGTGCCCATTCACAAATCTTTTCATTGGTCATTTGCAGACACTTTCTTTCCACTTCCTTTTGCAGTAAAGATTTTTTGTCATAGAGATCAGTTTCCTTTACATCGTTAATGATCTGAAGTGCTTGATTATTTGTAAGCAATTGTTTCATATGTAATAAAGAACTAAAGCTAAATTTCTTATAGCTACTGAAAAATTACGAAAGTCAAGATTGAAAAATTCAGACTTGGGCATTCTTGTCTCGATTTTCAAGAGTTATAACGCAAGCAATAATAAGGATAAATGAACCAATGCCCATCGCAACTGGTCCAAGATACTGCAGACTTTTGAATAAATATCTCTTAGTCCAGTTAGTAGACAGTTCATCGACGCCATCGTCTGATTCACGTACGGTTTCCTGAAGTTGTACTATAATACACCGCAACTGGTTTAAGAATCTTCCAATTATTTTCGAAATAAAATCGTTACAATTGCTGTCGAATCTATACAATATCATTTTACAGTAATTACGACAGTTTGGAAGATTTTATAAACACATTAATGATACAGTTCATATAACAACTTACTTATTTTCGGATATCATTAAAACGTAATTAAACCTGAGATAAATATACATCAAAGTAGCCAAGAATTGTTGTCAAAATGCCAACAGTTATAATTGCGCTACCGAAAATTACAGCCCTGCACGCCAACCACAAAGTCTGCAAAATGAAACACATTAACATTTTTTCAAGTAATAATATTAGAAGTAACAGGTCTTTCTATTGTAAATAATTGCAGAAAAGTTTAGCTAGTCATCATGGCCAAAATTTTGCTTAAATGACTAGTGTTTCAAAAATTTTATCGATCATCATTATATCACATGACATTAAAAATGAATTGCAACATAAGTAAATGTGGTTTTTATACATTTTCTGAGCAGTTCATACATGAAGAAAATATAGAGCAAACGAAAACTCTAGCCAAAAAAATTCTTGATTGAAATTGATTTTTTATAGCTTGGCTTTCTGCAAGTATTAGTTTCTGATTAAATGTTAAAAGTGAGGAATTGATTGTTGTCTGTAATAAACCGGTAATAAACCGATTAAATCACTGTAAACCAGTGACAAATAAAACTACCAATTATAGAACACTAAATTAGTGTAATATATCGCTCAGATGTATGCCAGCAAAAGGACCAGTTGTCTGTCATCTAACAAAAAATTCTTGGTAAGTATACGAAATGAACTACAGAAGAATGATTATAAGCTTGACTTAAATATCATACTTCAAGGAAATGCATTCCAATTACACATTTCCCTGTTAATGATATTTTAAAACCAAGATGATTCTCAAATTACATTATAAATTTATAAATTTGTCTTTTCCAGGTTGCAAGTTCAAATGAATTTGGTGACCATAGAGAAAGTTAAAAAGTAATTCATAATTTGAAGGGTAAGGAAGTTGCTCAAAACGTGCTTAAAAATGAAATTATCATTCTTATGGCTTTTTGCGAAGAAAATTATTAAGACTTTTGGAAAACTACTATTATGAAATGAGGGAATTAAAAAAAAGAATTCGAAATGAGTTAAATGACTGACTTCGCAGGATATTAGGCTTGCTTACTGAAAATAGAAAAACGACTTGCGATGACTCTTTAACAAATAATTCAGCTCTGAGCATTTCAATCAATACTAACAGTACTGAAGAGGATGCTATGCTTGTTGAAAAGGCAAAAGGACTACTGTTAAAGAAAGTAACTTATTTCAACCATCACCTTTCAGTTGTTATTAGACATTTTGAAAACACTAAAAATGACTGAAAAGTAATGATTGAAAAGCATTGAGTGGAATGAATGTTAATGATTGGAAAGCCTAGTAACGATTGAGAGGTATTTATGAAATTTCACATTACGATACAGCTCCCAATAGCGAGTTAGTAAATCTCCACCAATGAATCATTAAAAATTTAATAATTAATAATATGGTGCAGAAAACTAAAGGGCTGAGAGGAAAGCAAATGTTTTCTGCACAATTTTTTTTTTCCAAACACATAAAAAGCTTTATTTATTCATTCACTAATACGAGTTCTGAATTTCAGTAAAAGAAGAAATCAGAATTACGTCTAAAAGAGGAGGAATTTGAGTGGTGCTCATTTTATTTTGTATCTGTCTTTTTAATATCGCATATTTCGGGCTGTTCATATGTCAGTTGCTATGAGGCCAAGAACTTTACTTGATTAAAATATAGTCTTAATAAATCTTGTACAACTGTACTCAACACCTTTATGCACTTATTATTTAACAGCAATCTTCTCGCTGAGAGCTTCCACACTACAATAACCTATTTTGAGGAAGGAAAATTTGACAAATATTTAAATTAATTCTGCTTGCAAATACTAGCTTGAAAGTGATTAATTCGTCAGATTAATATTAATAGATTCCTAGCAAAATCTCAATGATTTCATTTCATCAATTCTTTAATTAGCATAATAAAATGGCCTTACCATATTTTGTTTTCTACAAAACTGACACATTGTATTGTTGTCTGTGCTTCATGTATTGCTGAGGTTAAAAGTTGAGAAAATTGAAATGTCAACAGAAAAAAATGAAGATGTTGTTTCTGAATTTAAAATTTGAAAAAGTGAATAAAACGATATAGAAATTTGTGTCGAAGACAGCCGTTTTGAAGACAGTATCAATATACGACATTTAGTGCTGCCAACCGTGTGAAAGCTTCAGCAAAGAAATTTCTAAGCATAAAACATCGAAATAAAATTTGGCTGGCATCGGAATGCTTTAAATCAATGAAGGGAAGCTTATAGAAAAAGCTAACATCCCTGAATCAGCTAACCTTGGTCAGAATAGACTGGTTGGTTTCTATTTATTGTTATAGACTTAAAAAATGAAGAAAGGCAAGACAACTATAATCCATGACTGACAACACTAAAACGTACATATCTTAAGCATATGCCACCCTAATTTCAACTATAATCACAAATATTTTTTCTTATTCTAAGTGATAGCATAATCTCGACAACAGTGACTTGTAATTGGTGAAAAATAAAAGAACATATATAAATATCGAAAAATTCCAGGCATTATTTATTTAATTATGTTTGTACGTTTGTGAATGTTGCAAATTTCGTTACAGAGCAGTGCTATGCATTAAAATAACTGCTAATTACTAATCTCGCTCCTCTTCTTACTCACGATCTTCCAAAAATTTTTCGGTGAACTTTGATTTTGCTAGAGAACTTACTTTGTTCTGGCTGAAAGAAATTCAACAGAAATGCATAGTAGTAACAGATGGATACATTAAACCAGGAAAATACATCAGCAACTGCTACTGTTTGCAGTGATTACCAATTACTTATCTAGTTTATAAGTTATCTGCAATGCACTAAAATATTCTTATTCAAGCAAAAATATCTGTAATGTTTAATATTTGAAGCTGCTTAGTGATATACACGTGAGTTTTTGATAAATAAAAGATACAAAAGAGATGATAGATTAGTAAATGTATTGAATTAAAAAAGTAGATATGAGTATATAAAAGTATTGAAGTAAAAAATAGATATGACGGGTATTTTTATTTTTACACTTAAAGTGACAAATTACTCAGCACCATACCAATTCTGTCATCAAAGACCAATTACTATAACCATAACAAAACAAAACTATAAAATGGTAAAGTTAAGATCAGTTAAGAATTGAGATGGTCCTGCAATGTTTAAAAGCTTAAATAGCAGTCAAGAGTAAGATTGAGCACAAGACTTTCCAAGATCAATTAACATGAGTTTGCACCTTGCTACATTTAATTACAAGACGAAGGTAATGCCGTCACGCAATAAATTTTCTCTACCTACGCAACAACTAGTTTTTTACATTTCTGGTCATTTATAAGAAAACTTATTCTCAATTCGTTTTTTTGAACGGCGATTGTAGCGAATTCATTTGCTTTAGTAATGATGGGAAGAACAAAGTGTAATACTCCCTGTTTCTCTTTCAGTGATTATGATATGAAGATGAAAAGAGATTTGCATAATTGTCTGGATGAATAAATATAATATGGGCCCTTAAAACTGGAAAGCAGTAAAGAATGATTGGGACATAATAGAATGCTGAGTTGCGTGCCAAACGCCAACCACAATGGTTTTGAATTGAAATATGGGTAAAATTGGAAAGTAAGCCTGTCTTTTCAATTAGCAGAGCAAAATAATTTCGTCGACAAGAAATGTAATCTGAAAATAATATGTTGAATTAACTTTGAAGTTGAGAACAGTTCATATATGATTATAATAACAATAAAGATCATAATTCAGAATATGTTTGATTGATTATTTAGAACTCATCTTAGAAATTCAGGTTTAAACAGTTAAAAATAATAATAATAATTACTTTTAATAATAATAATAAAGATGATTATTATAATAATGACAAGCTTTAAATTTATCTACTCATTTTCTTGAATCAATTACGGTTATTTATTGTAAATATTATTATTATTATTATTTATTATTATTATTAGTTATACTTAATATTAAGTGAAATGAGTTCAGACTTTTCCCCATTTTGCTTAAAAAAATATTGATGTTTCTGTTACTTAAAAAAATATTGATGTTCTCGTTATTTATGGTAAATATTACTATTATTAATATTATAGTAATATTTACAATAAATAACGAGAATAAAATGTTACTATGACCGATATTTAAACATTTTAGTCTGTATTTTATTACTGTTACTGATTTTACGATTGATGTTTGGTAGCAGATTAATAACAGTAATAAAGCTGATAATTCAGAGCTTTTAATATTAATAATGAAGATGTTTAAACAGTTAAAAATAATAATAATAATTACTTTTAATAATAATAATAAAGATGATTATAATAACAATAAAGATCATAATTCAGAATATGTCTGATTGATTATTTAGAACTCATCTTAGAAATTCAGGTGCAGAATGTGTCTCTAAACTGTTTATTCAAAGAGCTAAAGACGGTAGTTTTTTGGATTTGTGTACCACTCAGTACCTTCAAAAAAAAAAAACAAAATATTGCATTCAAAGTTAGTATTATTTTTTAACATTTAAATGTGAACAAAAGTAAAATATTACGAATTTGGCTCTCAGCTCATGAAGTGCAGAAAACGAAATTATTTGAATAGATGCCATTACAAAGAAAAATTAATCTACTTTGTTGCAACTTTCCAATTTGCATCTATACACTTTGAAAAGATGTAAATAACAGCAAAGTCAATGCGAAACTCTCTTTGGAGACAACCAGTCTACCACATTAGCATCAAATCTTTCGATTCGGTAACAGGAGTAACTAGACTGATTTTTTTTTAAATTAGGATCAATATTATGTTAAAGATTATTTTGCAATATACCTGGACCTTGCATGGGCGAAATTTCATACTTAAATCCTCTGAAAGTAGCCTACAAAACTGCAGTTCAAAAGGAATGAGATCTTAAAGACACTATATTCAAAAAAAAATTCCTAACCTCACATTAAAGCCTTTTTGAAATCCTTTCTGATAAATTTATAATTTTCATATATGAAATATACCGAAAAATGAATGTTCATAGCTATATACCAAATTAAAGATATATGAGCATGTATGAACATATATCTTTAATTCGAGTTTTGTAATTTGCAACTGTTAATAATAAACGGCAATAATAATCATATTAACAATAATGATATCTCCTGTTACATTAATAAAACTTTAAGAACAGCATAATAAGATGCTTAATATTTTATTATAATAATAGTAATAATAATAATAATAATCTAATAATAATAACAATAATAATAATTATTATTATTATTATTATTGTTATTATTATTAGATAATAATAATTATTATTGTTATTATTATTAGAATAATTATTATAATTTTATTATTATTATTATTACTGTTAAAGCATAAGAACTGTTTTATGATTATTTCATCAACAATCAAACAACTAAAAATGGAATAAATAAATAAAAAGGAGATGTCAGTAATAAGTGGCGAGAAATAAAAGTTAAAATCCTATCTGAACACAGCAATGCTCAGATTCCTAACATATTGAGTTTCTTCATATCTGCTTCATAAAATAAAAAGTAAAAAATTTTTTCTGAATTCAAGAGTGAAAAATCGATACGTGTTTTGCCTCTCAATCTTAATATATTAAAAAATTATAGTAATTTCATTGCATCACAAACGTTGAATAATGTAATAAGTACCGAAAAGCGTTGACGGATTGCCGTGAAAACAAATGAAGAAGTGAAAAGTGAAGGGTAGGACTGAAGTTAAAGTATTACTAAAGTAAAGAATGCTAAAGTCTCTTTCAATTCATGCCTCTTTATGCCATCGAAAAATTGTAAAATATTGCATGTTGTTTTTGTAATGCGAAAAATAAACAAATATATGATTGCTGAAGTCGATAAAAATTTCAAACGATTTCTCTGCTAAAAACAAAAGGTGCTAGACCACAATGAAGTACCGAAAATAAACTGAACTTGAGTTAGTACTACCTGATTGAAATCACTATGATTACTGTCGTCGCCATTATCGGAATATTTCATGACAAAACTTGATAGCTGACAAAAGGTCGTAGGTCGTCATTAGCTAGCTAAAAATATACTACACAAAAAGAGGCAATAAAGTGATATTGCACTGCTGAGATGTGGAAAGGTGACATGTGAAATTGCCATAAATAGTGCCAGAGACAAAATGCTTTTATGAAGAGATGTTTAAGGCTGCATGGACACATTACTACTTAGGAACGATGAAAGTTAGAAGGAAGCAAAAAGAGGCTAAGGCCTTGAGAAAACGCAATGCACGCAAGTAGGAGGAAAAGAGCGCTTTTAATTTCGTCGGCGTTTTCTACTCGGAAACTTTTATTTCTAACGTTGAAACTTATACTTTTACAATTTCTGCCATGATGTCACTCACTAATTACTTATATTATACTGCTAGACAATTTGCTTCACTGTTTGAATGCACATTTTGAACCAAAAAACTTTCGTACTAGTCAAACTAATACTTGAATACTCTGGGTTTGAGATAGTTATGAAAATGCGACTGAGTTATCAGGAGACCAACCAAGTTTGATTTTTAACTATTACAATATGAAATGAAGTTGTTATCGATTCGTAGGTCCTTTCTATTCTTTTTAACAGAAAAATCTTAGGATCATTAAGAGTTGGTCAAGTGAAGAAAATCAAACTCATGCTTAAAATTGAAGTATAAAATTTTTAACAGATAAGAGGAAAATATAAAATTTAGTAATGAGAAAATTCTCATGAATTTGAGGGCCAAAATATTCAGAAGAACAGATTATATGAAGTAACTAAAAGCCTGCTTTTTGAATTTTTCATTAGATCAGGTTTTCTTACTCCTATTTTTTTTTTAATTCTCACTTATTTGAAGTTTTCAAATAATTGGACTATTCCTTTGCAGTTTACAGACATTCTTTCAACACATTTTAAAATACAGAGAAATATTTAAAAATCTAAAATATATGCCCAACTTGAGAAGAGATATTCGATAACTTGTATTTCGGCAAATACATTTATCTTTCTTCAGAAAGTTTTGCAAAATTGTCTATAGATTTTCTTTATTTTTTCAAAACAGTTCTATACTAACAAATATTGTATTGTATATTAAATGAATTTACAAATACCTAACTACAGAAGGAGTTAAATGATTACCTATTAAAGGCAAGAAAAATTACCACTTAAACATGAAAGTATTGGGAACAAGAGAAATTCAAACTTAAAAGTATAATATATAAAAGAAAACAAGTTGGTGAATAAATATAATTAGTAGATGTTTAAATTTTCCTATTATTTAAAACTAAGTTTCATTTTTGTCATTAGTTCTCAAACACAATCAAATATTAGAAAATAGAATTTCAGTATTTCATGAATCACTAATATTCGATTTTTTAAATAGTTATTTCATATAATTTTATTAATAAATATCCGAAAATTCAGATAATGCATAATTTATGTTTAGTATATTTAGAAAGATATGAATTTGACCTGATTGCTTGTTAGTCATGCATAGTTTTGTAGTAAGAAGTCTGACGAGACAATAAGAAATAAAAAATGCATAGTTTGTGAAAGTAAGGTAGAAAAGAGAATAAATGATGTTGTCAATACCAATTTTAAGAGACGGCAGTCACTGAGAGCAAAGCGTCAAATATGCAAAGAGAATTTCAATTGGTATAAAGCAATGATTATTTACAATTTTCTCAAAAGAGTGCTATCATTCGAAGCATTTGAAAAGCATTACTATAGAAAGTTTGTAGTGTTCATGATAGAAATTAGGAGAGATGATGCACTCTGTTACTCGTTACTTGTCTCACTCATTCATCTAGCAAAAGAAGAAATTAAGTTATTTGAGTAATTAAAAGATTAACTAACTTCCTTGTCGATATGCTTTCTGATGATTACTTTATTGTATTGCTCTCGTTCCCGTCTTTGTTTGGCTATAAGTAAACCTTCACGATCCTGTAGTTTTGAATTCAGTTCTGATAGGTTTATTTTGCCTAAGCCTAGAGATACTCCACGAGCTGTAGCCAACATTTTTTCCAATTCATTTTTGCAAAAAAAAAGAAACAACTGATCTGCAAATTCTTAGAGCATTTCTTCTCAAAAAATGCTCTTTGACATCATCGTAAACTTTTTATATTTCTGCGAAAAAAGCTGATCATGCACTTTTTTTAAATATTGGCTTTATTTCAAAGGACAGGTGGTGTATCGGTCATATTTAATCTGAAAGATCATAATATCATTTGATAAGCTAATAAACTCTAAAGAATATATGAGCAATGAACGCTTAAGATTAATATATAATCTTGAACTGCGAAAAAAGTTTATAAAATTGGAGATTAATTGCATTCAGCTTCTGATAAACTAATAGGCTTTAAAAATTACTTCATTAACTTGTCTGCTCTTTCTTTCATGAAAACAACGCTGAAAACATAAACAAATGTCATTAATCTTACGCGTGTTTACCTTGCTTTCTCTACTGGCATTTTTCATTATTACGTGAAACCTAACTTTATTTATAATGATAGCTTGTGTTAGCATATTTACTACTTGTTAACTAATACCAGTCATGTTGCTTTAATAAAAATATTGAAATAATCAATTTAAATTAATAAAGGAAAGTTTATAATGAGTATAATTTAAATGGAGGAAGAGACTAAAGAGCATAAAGTCATAATTTTTGATAAAGTTTAAACTCTAATCGTTGGTTTAACTCCTATATTATACTCTAAAGAGAGTTGAGATGTTTTGCATGGCACACACCTGGCAGAATGCAGAAAGAATTGGCTAGAAATATACATCTGTTTAGTGAGATTTCGATTTATCCAAGTTCATTGAAGCTTAAATTTATTCTGAGTTATTTTTGAAAGAAAACGTAAGAAAAGGTCAGGAAACTGAGCGAAAGAAGTTCCATACACCATTATCGAAACAATTCAAAACAATTTTTCGTTTACAATTTTGCTGACAGGGTGAAACAGCAGTAATGGTAATGATGTTAATAGTATTTATCATTATTGAAATTCTTTACAATATACATCTTCTCCCAGTTTAATACTCATTACCATGGAAAAATGGATTAGTTATGATGAGTTACAAAATTAACCACTTGCATAAAAAATTTTTATTTATCCTGCATATCTTTCCTGTGGTTTTTTCAAATTTTCAAGACATATCCATCTTGAATTTGGTATGAAAGAAATAAAGTATGAAATCTTTGAGTATTTTCGACAAGAAAATAAGGAAAGTTATACTTTGCTTTTGCTGGCATATTAGATAATTAGCTTTGTACTGCATTTGAGTTTATTAATCATTTTTTATTCATCCAAAATCATTTTTGTGCGAGCACTTCTCATAAGCATTCGAGGTATACAAAATATTTGGAAAGGCTACCACCTATTCGAGAATACTGCAATACCTCTTCAGTAAAAAGTACTTTTTATAGTTAAAAAAGTTCTCATCATCCAAAACTAACCATATATTGCTTTTGCTTGATGTGAAATATTATCAAAATCAAATGAATAAAGTTAACGAATGATACTTAAGGCTGTTGATCTTGTAAGTGCTGATCCGTAAATTGTATTCGTCAAAATATAATGATGGTTCAAAACCCCAGTTTCTTATTTTTAACAACTGCTTTGTAGATAGACAAAATTAAAAACCTGTATTTGTTAACTTGAGACTTGTTAGAGAACACAAGAATACTTATAATACATCGAGCACAAAATATCGGAATAAAACTGCTGTCTAAAATATTGCAACCGACCATATGCATTTGCTGAAGTTAACACTAAATAGTAGAATTCAATTTCATTTCAGACTTAAAACTTAATAATGACTGAAAGTCTTTCGAAGGGCAGAAACAATGGATTCATCCGCTAATTTTTAGCTCTTCAATTTTTTTTAACAGTTACAAAGATCAAAAATCGTGATTTTGGCGAAAAAAGCTTTAGTGAAATTACACAGATAGTAGTAATACACAGTTTCTGTTATCACTACTTGACGAGTTCAGCAAAAGATTGCTTACATTTAGAATGTTTTTCGCACCCTTCTGTTTCTAGCAGAGTTTTCATACTAGATTTGAAAATATGAATATTCTTAAAACACAAACTGAAATACGCTTGAATAATTTTTATTTGCAATAATAGTAGAAGCAGTAGTAAAATAAATTTTGACAAATTTTACAAAAGACTTTTTATCTAACAATGGCAATTTTAACTACGCAGTTTCAAATTGCAGTAACAAAATTAATTAAAGATATATACCATTTTTGTAAATGTAGTTTTGTACATTTGCATACTAGCAGAGCATAGATAAATCTTGTGTACATTCTATGAAATGAACAGAAAAGGATGAAATGATATACTTAAGTTCTCAATTACTTTTATCTCTTTAACAGTTTATTATGTACTACAAGGGAATGAAGTCAGTTAGTCTTAAAAATAAGAAAGTTGACTCTCACAGTTCAAAAATACGAAATGTAAGCAACTTAATGCATTCTCAGCTGCATAAATAAAACTCGAGTTTTTATTATTTCACGACTGTTAACAACCGGATAACTCTACTTAAATAAAGTAGCAATAATTATAAATGTAAAAAGCAAGACTTAATTGACAAAAAAATTTTACTCAAAGTATCAGGACCCATTTGTTCGGTTGTTAACGAAGAATTTTTCCAACTGAATTCAGTTTTTGCTCTTTCTTCAACACGCAACTTTGATTTTAAAAAAAATTTCTACATCTTACACTCAACAATAATTATTTATGGCATTTTTTTTCCTAATATTTCGGTAGTAGGAAGCGAGAGTAGTTTGCAATTTTTAGACTGTAAGGAATATTATGGCTGTAAAAGACTGAGTACTGAAATTTACGGAAGTTTTTGGGCAAAGGGACATTCTTAGGTCTTAAAAGTTCACTACTTTAGAAGAAAAGTTGCATGCAAAATCTTGTGACGAAAAAAATTGTCTTAAAATGTTGAAAAAACTTCAGCTTCTCAGAAATTTTGCATATTCGCATTGCAATTATTTCTTTTTGTGAAAATGGCTGCAGCAGTTACGGCTTGAACAAGATTATTGCTCCGCTTTCGTATAATTTGACAAATTATTTCGAGTAAAGGGTAAGAATTTTCTTTGAAAACCACGAATTGAAGGAAAAGATAAATCGGCTTAGATGGAGTAAAAATAAAAACGTTAATACACCTCTGCATAAGGGTTTTATAACTATGCCTTTACTAGCTAAAGTAATGAATCTCAAGTCGCGATATTCATTTTCTTCATAGTAATGACTAGTTCCATTTGTAGAATTTATAACTTCTCAACAATAAAGATTAGCTAAATTTTGAAGTAACACTCAGTTTAATCTGTACTAGTCTCTTAGGTTTAACTGAGTATGCTGTTAATCTGATATTATGATGCATAGGCCTTATTTGCATTACATGCTATATTTAGGCTCTTTATTTTCAATATACGACCCATTCGCTCTTAGTCAAGTTGAAATGTGCTCAGCAATTGAATTTTGTCATCATTAAAAGCATATTAGTCTTGCTCGCTAAGATTAGCGCTTTTTTTGCTTCAACACTAAAAATACATGCTGAATGGATGAATGGAAGACCAGTCAATGACATATGACTTGTGGATTGAATTATGATTGAATTACTACTGACTAGACTATTCACAATGCAATGGCCAAACTTAAATTTGTTAGAATCATGTGTGAAGTTATCCACTCGAATAATGAAGCTATTTAAGATAAAAATTCAAGGCACTACTGTATCAAACATATTGAAACGAATATCAAATGAATCTGCAAGATCAACTGAATTTGAATTGATATGAATAATCTTCGTGATAATTCATGTTCAGCAAGCAATTCAATTTGCTATAATGTGGTGCTATTATACAGCAACTTAGCTTGAGCGCTTACTGATTTGAAATCTTTATTTAACGTTAAATATTTTACAATAAAAGTTTTTTCGCAGAAATGTAACAACTAGCATCGGTATGAATATTTTATACGGCACAAAAATAATGAATAGATTACAAAAATATTGCGAATTTTTTGAAGCTACATTGAAAAATAAATACTTCAATTTTTTGAGAACAACATTATTTACTTCGAATTGATTGGTAATATTACTTAAAAAATATATACCTTTCTTAATTATAAACTTCATCTCTTCAAAAATTTTGCTTATTCGCAAAGGAAATATTTAATTATAGTTAGTTCTTTAGCCCTTCGACCAGATATAAATGTGTGAATGTAGAAGTTTTCGGATATGAAATTTTTACGAGTATTTGAGGACAAAAGTTGAATTCTAACTTATTTTTAATGCATCCGCTGCATTAATTGTTGAATAATTTTTTAACACTTTTAATTAATATTTTGTTTGAAATAAATTTGTAATAACAGAAAAGCACTTGCATAATACACAACGAAAGTCACAATTTCATATGCTGTAAAATCAGGACTTACAAGCAAGAGTTAAGTAATTTATCGGCAGTTAATAATTGAATTTAACATTTTGCTTAACAGATCTATTTATATTCAATTTTGATATCAGAGAGTATTTATAAGATTTAAACATTTTATTATTTATATTATGTTTCAAATAATATCTGTATAATCAGTTAAAGAGAGTGGGATAAATATTTTAAACTGCTCTTAGTAAATTTCTTTAGTTCATATTTTTCATATTAATAGATCATTAAAATTATGATAATTAAATTAAGAAATATCTTAAAATCAAAAAGAAAAAGTTAAGGCACATGAAGTATGTAACGAAGTATGCGGATTTCACCAAAAAATTGAGCTGTATTGAATTTCTGAGCAACAGATTTTGACATACTTCTCACAAGGCATCATTTAGTCGTGAAGCTTTCACTTGTTGATTGTTCAGTTTTTCCGAAAACATTCTGAAGATAAATAATTAAGACATATAACAAATATACGATAGATATGAATGTTCTTCAACATTTATTTATTTTCAAAGTGAAAAATTATGTAAGCAAAAGCATTACTAAAAATACTTGCTCTACTTATCCTGAAGCAGAAAAATTACTTGTTGAATTTAAATATGAAGAACAAATTGGTCTCTCCATCAAGGACATGCACTTGTTCGCATTTCCATTTAAAACTTTGCTGAAATTCATAGTAGTCTCAAATTTTATATTTTACTGTAAAATACTGCTCAATGTCAAATTTGTTAGTCTTATAAGAAATCTTTGAAAATAAGTCTGACTTATAAAGGAAGTAGATTTTATTTTTGATCAATCACTCAATCATTTACGAAGGTTTTCATATTGATTGCTTCAAACATGAGATGCAAAAATTGATTTTAGTTCTTTTATTAAATTGATTTTCGTTACTCTGCAAGTATTTCCTTAAAATTTGTTCTATGCATAAATCCAGTGAAGTTTTCAAGCACACTTTATCACATTAAATTTTGAAATGAAGTAACGAAGATGTTTTCTCAATTGAAATTGTTCAAGATTTTAAAAGTTCTCCAATTTCAGCCATTCATTGAAAATATGAAAATTTACATAGTATTCCACAGAGATTATATTTAGGATGAAAATAAAAAAAAATATTAAAAATGATTTTTTGTATTAACATAAAATATATGGTAATCATCACATACTTTTGAAAGACAAAGCTACAACTTCTACAAAATAGCTTTACATTTTGCCAACAATATGGCATCAAAATTTTTCCTCTAAAGTTCTCCTCAAAAAGATACAAAACTGTTTTAAATTCCGTAAAATAACAGAAGGATAATTCGCCTACAGAAAGCATGTTTATAACTTGATAAGAGAATATATTCTATATTTTGGTTCATTGTAAGATTGCTACAAACTAGTAGAGTAATACATGTAAAATGTATACGAAACTTAGTTGTCTATGTGAAAAAGCCAGAGAATATTACGTTCCTAAACTTACATTCTTACTTCTCAGCACAATCTCAATAGTTAGCACTTCTCCAATTGAAACTGCTTCCATTTCAAAAACGCTCAACTGTAAAGTGCTTGAATATCAAATAAATTATCCTAAATAAACAGATAAAAATAAGTAACTGAAAAACTTAATACATGATAAAAAATTAAGTGTTGCTGCTTTTTTCTTTCTCATTTTAGTCGGTAAGCCTTCCATTTCTGTTCGCTCAATTAAAATTGTCCAACAAAACGTCAAAGATTTTTACATAGTCTAAAATGTTTTTTTAACAAATAATAAATTTATAACGATTTTAACAAACTTTCTGGGCCTGGAATGGATCCGTATCACCATTTGTCAACTTTCGAAAACCTGTTTCACCTTTGCTTCCAATTAACGTTAAATGCACGTCAAAATGTCCGTTTGATTCGCCAGATTTTATCGTAATAATGTAAACAACATCTGCAATTGAAAAATCTCAACAAAAAAAAATTAGCAAGTAAAAAAGATATTAGTTAAGTCAACTTGACTGATGAATTCTGCATTTATCATTAATGTCAAGAGTGGTTTTTAAATAACACTATCATAAGTTAATAAAACGGAGACAAATTTAATGCTTTATTTAATCAAAAGCAGTTGCAAAAAAGTTATTTTAAGAAAATTTTTTTTTTTGATCACTTATTAGTGCTACAGAACTTACTCGAACTAGGAGGAATATCTGGCCAAACAGCTGGAAATTCATAAACCGATTCAGATGTAAGTATCGTATTCACAGCTGGAAATCGAACTTCATCTCCGTTCAGAGAGTCGTGAAGTTTCATCTACAATGTACATCATCCGGTAATCTTTATTTAATCATAGAGCTCGAAATACTTGAAAAGCACTTATAATTCCTTTATGTTTCAAAATAATGGCTTCTGACCTTTAGTATTTCAATCATATTGTGACTACTTGCTGGCTTGTAATTTGATGATGTATGATTAAGTTTCCGGTCGCCACTGACACTGACTCTAACTTTGGTAATTATTGGAATATTCGTTGTCTTCTGCAGCACAAATTATAATTAATAACTGATTATTTTCAATAACCCGAATTTGGTCATGAGTGGAATATTAATTCAAATATTATTTGCTTATAATAAATGTAGTCAAAATACATATTTGTCTAACTTCTTTCTCATTATCATCACTGATTTTCGATCTACCTTGTCAAATGTAAGTAAATATAAAGATACCTCAAAATTGATAATCATGTCAGTCGGTGTTGTACTGATGATAGCCATTTCCACGCAGTCAATTTGTGAGCAAATCATAACTTTAGGAACCAGTGTACTTTCTTTGCCAATAGTCATTGATAAAATCCAATGTTGCTGCTTCTTTGGTGAGACTTTTTTCTTTCTCATTTTAGTCGGTAGGCCTTCCATTTCTGTTTGCTCAATTTAAATTGCTCAAATTTAAAAAACTTTAAAGATTTTTATATATTTAGTACAAATGTTTTAAAAAACAAAGCTAAACTCTTTTCAACCCAAAATTTAAAAAATTAATAAAAACATGCCAGTAAGCAGAAGCTCCATGAACATGCTTTCTGTTTGTTCGTTCGGTTCTTGCATATTCGTATGATTTGTATTTTCCAAGGATTTTACTTGATTAAATGATAATACAAAGCGATATGGTGCATGATGCGATTCACGTATGGTCACTTTGTCGGTAATCCAATCGCCCGCCACTGGTATGCTTCTTTTTCCTAGCCGTTTATGATAAATACTTTGTAACACCTGCATGCCTTCGTATATTTCATCGCCTGAAAGTGTTACATAAACAAACTATTTTTTATCTACAACTTAATATTATTAATTTTTTCAACACAGACTGAAAGTCTGCAGTTTTTAGATTACTTAATTTATGAAAACTTCCATGAATTATGTTCATTCCCCCAATTACATTGCTCTTGTCCTTCAGTGATAAGCATGATCACTGAATATTTTACGACATTGCCAGCAGTTTGCCAGTACTTTTATTGGGGTGCTTATCGACTTTTTTCCGTTATTTACATTGACCATAGGTCATGTCCTGGTACCCTCACTGCTTTACAGGTATTTATTAGTTGTCATAAATCACCTTCTCTTGAATTTCTTCTCGAATTTTCACGTCTGATATTATAATATTATATATATTCATATAAATGTAAATGAGAAGTAAGCTTACCTATATTACTCATTTTTATGTAAATTCTTATGTTGCGAATACGTCCCACAGAAACAGCTTCTGCTTTAAATGGTACTTCCTAAATAATAAAATGAAAGAGCAAAAATACCAAGATTTGAGTATAAGACAAATTTACGCGCGATGAAAATTATGTATCCGATATTTTTTTACTTTTTCATTACAAATATAAATATTAATATCTATATTTCGTGCATTTAGTTTGTTAACTAATTAGTTAGCTCTACATTTATTTATTTGTTTGATGT
The DNA here is from genome assembly GCA_900618365.1 of Thelazia callipaeda. Classification (NCBI taxonomy): domain Eukaryota; kingdom Metazoa; phylum Nematoda; class Chromadorea; order Rhabditida; family Thelaziidae; genus Thelazia; species Thelazia callipaeda. The sequence continues at coordinate 19,139 of UYYF01000194.1, forward strand.
TTCTTCCATAAAGTTTTGACATGTTACTAACGTACTCTGTATTCAGACAGACTTGTTTCATGATCAGCCTATCTTGCAATTTAATATTAATTACTTACCAACGTTGAGTCGGAAGCGTTTTGGAAATTGATAGGAATGAGACCAGTTTCGCCCAATTCACCAAATATTTTCGTGTAAGCGATCGAACCATCCAAAAATGGAATTTTTCGTGAAGTCAGTTTAATTTTTCCTTCATATGAGAATACTGCAAAACAGGATAAGACTTATGGACATCATTCATAAAATCGCATTTTATTTTTACAGTGACGTAATTGTGATAAGTTAACGGGAAAGTTATTTGTAAGCATTATTTTGCAGCGTTAAAGTTGAAACACATAAGTTCTTCTTAATTTGTAAAGAAAATTTGTGCTTTTTTTAAATTCAAATTCAAAATGATTGAGTTTTATTTGTCACTATGGCATTTCAACTCTCGCGCGCTCTCTGCAAAAAACTTCATACTTAATAGACAATACAAAACTCTAAGCAACTACTATAATGATGCACAGTAATTATTACTATTTAAGGGTTCAAAAGCGGCTCGAAAGACTGGAAATTCCCGGAAGGGTTGGGCATTCTTGTCATCAGAGCCAATTTTCATCCATTTTCTTACATATGATACCATATGTTCTTCCGTATCCAAGTCTCTGAGTTCAACATAATCCAAGTAGTAATCTGGCATGTCACCATATCCATCAATTTCAATGCGTATTTTTAGCAAATTCCCAATATCACCAAAATCCACCTCAAATATCGTTGAAACTTGAAAAATTTGCCAAACTAAATCTTCGGACTTTGATGCACTGTTAAATTTAAAAATTTTAACAATGCCCAAAGTTCGAAGATATTATTTTTTGAAGCAGTTATAGAATCACTATCTGCGGAACGAGGTAATCAACAGTTGATCAAACTTTACTTGGACAAGAGATGCTGATGGGACTTTTGCCATACGATTATCATAAATTTTGGATGTTACTGAACAACTGTCGTTGCTATAACCGACAATATTCAAATTTGACGTTGTTGCACCGCTACCATCAGGTTTTCCTGAATGTAAAATGAGTTCCCATCGACCACCTAGAAAAATAAGTTGTTCATCATTACTTAATAACATTAATACAAAATATTTTAATGCTGGAAACTCTTACTTTTTACAGCTAAAGTAATATTTGCAAGAAAAAACGTTAATCCTATCAAAAATATTTTAAATGAATTGCATGTCTTAAAGAACTTGGTATCTACTCTTAAAAAACGCATCGGATTTTGTTCTTGACAGCTTATAATTCGAGAAGAAATTCAAGTTAACTTATGATAAATAATAAATACCTGTAAAACACTTTTGATAGAATATATGAATAAGATAGTTTTGGCAAAAATGTTTATAAGTCTGTCAAATAAAATTTAAAGTTTGAGATTCTGAATATGAGCATTTTTCAAACACAAACGCAAAAAATCTTTCGTTTTGAAAGCTTCTTTCTGAAGGTTACGAATGGTCTTACTGATTCTTGTAAGTGGAATCATAAATGCGCTTATAGTTTTTAAATTGCCAATTTATGAAGTGATAAAAAATGCAAAATTTTATCAATCTATGAATAAGAATTTAAAATATCTGATACACTGAAAGTTAACTACACTTTATGATCCCCGAAATACATTAACTAACATTTATGGTTTCATACTATACAAATGCTGATGATATCCGGATACTTCCAAGTTCCCCAACTTCAATACTGATTGTGAGACAGGAAAACTTACTTGTGGCTTTTATGTCATCATACAGAATCGGAGTCAAGTAACAAAAAGCTGTCGTTTTTAAAATCCGTTCGATTTTCCCATCCACTTGACCACTATCAAGCCATTTTGTGCATTGAAAAAGATATTGTCGTCCATCTGCAATATTTTCAGTCACCAAAATGCGTTCGATATATACTCCTGCACCTGAAATTCATTTACAGTGTTACTACCTCACAGCACTGAAAATATATTCAACAGCTTATGAAATTTATTACAAAAGCACAAAAACTGATAGGTCAATTTGGTTCTAGCAAAAGGAAAATCTCAAAAGCTTAAAATATTCATGATCAACTTTGATCAACCCCCATTAAAAAATAAGAAATACACTAACCGTAACCAATATGATCATGGCCGATAATTATTTTTTGAAGCAAGCCAAGTTTCGCTGATTTAATATGAAATGAATCCATTCGATTTTGTCGAAACTTTGGCTCATTTGTCTGTAACCAGTTTATATACTGAAAACATTACATTTTGGTGCAAGAATTTGTGTGTAATGATTCCTTAAAATAACCTTCATCATTAAAACTGCAATAAAAATTACTTTATGGAGTAAGAATTTTGCAGTCTTAAAGATTGCAAGTTTGCAGCGAGAAATAATAAACGTGAGGGAAAAATATGGTAAGCTTCACGAGATCATTTGTCTATTAAATTTTTTAGTTATTAGTTAATACTTTTACTGATCTGACTTTTACCTATAAGTCACTTTTATCATTTTACGATGACACGTAAGGTAAAAAATGAGGAGAAATAACTGATGCAAAAATTTAACAATTAATTTAATTATTATCCCAAATTACGAATGTACAAAATTCTACAATAATGTCTCAATTTAGACAAATTCATTTGTTGTTGTAATATTGTTTTTCCTTAGTAATTTTAAACGATTTTTACCATTATTGTCATGCCATTTGAACTAAATTAATATTATTGTTTCTTCATTGCAATTTGGTAGTAATTTCAATTAACTGGCATAAATGGAATGGAATGCTCACTAAGTTATGCTCTAAGTTCTACTGATATAGAAAAGTACTAGCGGCAGAAATCTGTTAAACGAAAGTAGAAGAGACAAATGACATTGTTACGCAGTCACGCACCAGCATAACCTTTCTTGGAATTTATTGACCTCTGATCTGTGGTAAATTCCTAATAGAGATTAATTTAAGCCTCTACTAAGGATTAGGATTATTAAGCTGAGGACTTTGTGAACATAATCTAAGACGCATAAACGAAAATTGTTTTTGGTAATTGATAATATTTTTATTACTTCTTCCTCATCGAAAAGTAGTGACTAGATAAAAAGCAGCATCAAACAATATAAAGCTGTATTTTTAATACAATCAGAGTACAGCTCCGTCATTTTGACATTTCAATAAAGTTGTAATATTGTAATGATCTACTAAAAATCGTGATTTAAATAAACTACTGGAAAATGTTTCCTCTAGCAGCGATAAAAGATTCAATTTGTTCTTAAGGAATGAAATGCTGATTAGCAGTAGTTGATAAAGTTTGGTAAATGATTAAAAAAAATTAACTCACGTCTTGTCGCAAAAATTGCTTATCGCTTTTATTTAACTCGCCATACAAAATAATAAACAAATCTAAATCTGTATCAGCTGCCCAACGGTTTCCAGTGATTACCGAAACTGTATAGGTAATGTCTGTAAAATAACATCGAATAACTTGAACGCATTCAGTCATAGATTTTGATGCGGATGAAGTTTTACTGCAGAAGTGCAATTTACTTTCAAAAGCAATTGTTAAAAAATATTAAGTTAAGGAAGTTAAGTTACTTTCTGAATCGTCTGTACTGCTCATGTCGTTTTCATCAAAATTAGAAGAGGGATCACTTGCGACTGGGCAGCCATTGCTTCCGCAATTAGATGTTTGCGATTCCAGTAACTTCACAGCTCCAAAATCAGATTCTGTAGTGGTTACTTGTCGTTCCATTGCTAAAAGCAATAATATTTAGACGGTTTGTCAAATCTGGTCTTGCAAAAATCCTACCTTGAGCCAATTTTTGTTGCTTCAACAATTTCCTGCTATGATGGCCCCGCCAGGATGCCTGGATGATAATTGCTGCTTCAGTTTGTAACTTAAATTGATCGTCTTGCTGACTGTATTTGGGAAGCTCCGTATGACTTTTATGCTCATCTGTAATTCGCACTTTTTCAGGTCATTGTAAATATCACTGATCAATGAACTTTAACTACAATCTTTTAATGTACAATTGTAATTTTAAATAGATATGCATGTAAACAATTTTATGAACTTGCTGAAAAGCTTAAAATCTTTCTTCTTTAATTAAAGATCATAAGTTGAGAGGGTAAAGAAAATCAGCGATCAATGATAGTAAAATTGGATATTTAGCAAAGTAAGAATAAATGATTATTGTGGCATGAAATTAAATTTTAGTAGTAACTTAGTTTTACTTTATTTTTCAATACCTTTGAACTTTTTACGCACAGAGTACCCTCGATAAACTGCTTGAATTTTAGTTGCAGCTTTTTGAACTTCAGATACTTCTTCTGCATCAAAATTTTTATTATGCTCAAATCTGTTGCTGAATGAAGGACAAATGTGCTGAATTTTCTGTTCATCTGTTTCTGTACAGTTCATCTGGAAATTTTTTGTGATTTATTTTCATCCAGGCAATTTCTTGCTTGCTGTTTTTTGATACAGGTTAGAATATTCAAATTAAGGTAATAAACTCCTTTCTTCAACTCTCGATTCATGACAATGTTAAGGAAGCTATTTATTTGCTTCCAGTACTAGAAATTCTTTAAATTGGGAATTGAAGCCAAATAAAATACCACGAAAAGTTAACAAACCAGTTGTCTTCTATTGGCTTCAAGTTCAGTCCCAGAGTTCTTTTCTAGCAAAACCTTTTCCGTCATTAACATTTCTAAATCAGTGTTTTTGGAGGATTGATTACTCTGATCATTTCCTTCTGCAGACAAATTTTGATTTCCTGACATTCGTTCACTTTCGTTCCTTTCATTCACAGTTTTGCTCTTCTCTTCATCATTAGTAATGTTCATTTCACCTTGTTTCTCCACTGATTTTTCACAAAGCAATGAACCTGGACAATATTGCGGTGATTCTATTCGTACTGAAATTTGAATCACTGGTTACTAGTCCAGCTAACTTTCAACTTTTCAAGTACAAGACTAACTGACTTTCCCGGTATGATTTTGGTGAAAGAGTTTGCAATTTATTGATACTGTTCATTCGATTCATTACTGTTAAAGGCATCGTCTTACTGTTGCTATTGGAGCGTTGCGATTGCTCGATAGAATTTTCTCGAGTAGATGAATGTATCGTTTGTTTTGCTACAGTACGTAATTAATTGATAGGAAGTGACTTTAAATGGCGTAAGTTTGAAGGAAAAGTGAGTTAAAATGTTCTAGTCTTGAAAAAAAACATTAAGTTAGTGAAAAGTATTTTGCAAAAATAAAATAACAAAATGGTTTAAAAATTTGATATCGGTCTTTTTACTTAACAATTTGTAAACAACTGTAGAAAATTCACTTGTCAAAGTTCAATCCTTTTTTAAGTTATGTAAATCAGTGTTTCCAATCAAAAATTGATAATGCTGATGGAAAAAAATAGCACACTAGTATTTTTAAGTTTCTGTGCTATTAAAAAGCAACAAACTCACCAATACATGTTTGTGCATTAAAACTTGGCGGTAAGATTTTGGTAGGTGGAAGTAAAGGTGGTAAATGCATCGAAATATTGCTTCCACAAATTTTTGGTCGTTCATTTCGCGGTACAGCGAGCAAACGAGCTTCATTCAGAGAAAAAATATCATTTATACTTATTATTCTTTTACCAGAAAAAGTATGCAGCTTGAAAATCGTCGTCTGAAATGCTGTTAATTCTCCTTCAGAATAAAAGAAGGCAGAATTCTTAGAAAACATGAAGTTGAGTAGGCATTTATTCTGCATAAAATATTTACTTATTGAAGTTCAACAAACTTTACTGCTACTTTTTCAACTTTGCCTTGATATCATGTTAAATGCCTAGTTTACCTGTAATCCTTCTGAAACTTCTTCCAACACTGATTCAATTGTGCGCGAGCGCAATGAATCAAGAGCAACCCAGTAAATTCGCGAAGGTTGTCCATTTAGTACAAATAATATCTAAAATTTTTGTAATTAAGATTTATGTTTACTTTTTAGATAAATCAATCGAATTCGTTAATTAATTAAAATTTGCTTGACAAATTTTTAAATGATATCGTTCATCATAAAATTATCTTTTAAACTTGTAATGATTTGGGCTTGTAAAAACTATAAATTAAGAACAAAGTTTGGGTTTCTTTTTATTTACAGATTTTAGTAAAAAGTTTTAAAGAAGTCAGATTTATATTGATACAAAATTGAAAATTAAATTGCTGAAAAATGAAGCAAAACAATCCAATCATATTACGTAAACCTGTTTTGCAGTTATTGGCACGTCGGACAGTTTCGGCGATAATTTGGAACCGCCGTTTTTTTTCTGCTACAAACGTATTACATTTCGTTATAATAATAAAGCAAATAATAAATTGCAGAAATTCGATGCATTATACTTTTATTATTTCTACTTTTGAGATTCAACAAGGAAACAAGTTTTAGAGAAACAAACTTTTTGATTAAACCAGGCTCTACGATTAAGTTGCAATCCATTCGTACGATTGATTTGACGAATTTTTTTAAATTTCTCCACCATTGACAAATTTAATGGTCGTGAAGTCTTAAAGGATGATGCGACGTATCTAAACTGCTAGACTGAGAAGTTTATTCAATTTAGTATTGACTTTTTTTTGGAAAGTAATAAACATTCATTCAATATTTTCTATCAATTCAGCAATTTTGTCCAATTTTTGTGCTCTTGTATTTATATAAACGTAGTTTATTATAGAAAGGAATTAATTGGACGACTTTGACAGTATGGTTTCGCAGTCAGTTTGGGCGTATCGCAGTTTTTTGTGAAAAATTGCTCGACGATTATTGGTTTATTTTAAATTTAATTTTTCAAAAAAGTAAACTTTAGATTTTTGCCTATTATAATAATAGCTACTATTGTTACTATTTTGATTTTATAATAATAGAAATTGTAACAAATCTTTTTCAGCCGATATGTTATATTTGAGTCAAATCTTTAATTTATTGTGCGTCGTAACAAAAGAACTGTACACTTAAATGAATTCATATTTGCTTCCTATTGTTATTTCCTGCTTGAAACAAAAGTGTCTTCATATTTGTATCAACAGTATTTTGTAGTGGATAAAAATTGATCTGCTGACATTTTGCTTGATCAATAATTAAATTTATTGAAAATGATGAAATTTTTAAATAAAATCTCTAACTGTAATTGATTAGGCTATTTCTCATCACTAAATATTACTATGAAAAGATTAAAGAATAAAAAAATTAATTAACCGCCCATAATGTTGTAGCTGGTCTATATTTTTAATGACAGTTTTTCCACGTGGAGTAGTTAAACGACGTACGCCAAACGGCATTGAAATATTACTATTTAAATCATCTAACAGTGATTCGATCGTCCGATATCGAGCTTTTGATACTGGCACGCGGATACCCTTCAATAATTACCACTGTTGTAACTGATTTCTATTTGTGTTTGGTATGTTTCATGTTATGTTAGATACGGCAGAACAAATAGTATAAGAACTGAATCATGTTGAATCAACTTCATCATGTTAGTTGATAATCTGCTTACTTGGAGCAATGACAGTAGCATTCTAATATTAATGGAAATAATAAAATACTAATAATATAGGGCATTATTAATTTCTCAACTTCTAAATTGTGAAATAGTTTTGTAGTTTTTATTAATTTTTTATCAAATCTTTTGCAAAATTTTTCTAAAACACACGGTGAAGTAGATATCGCCTTCCTTGTAAAAAAATACAATTTTTGCAGAGTATGGATGGTTGAAAGATCGATTTGAGGCCGGAAAATTTCGAACTCCACCATTTGTCAAGTTTGGTGCATTTGAGGAAAGTTTGAAAGGTTGATGATTGAGCATTTGGGAGGTGGATTGAGGGTCAGATGTGGATCGAGATGATGACTGAAAATCAACAGCAAATTAGTTTGTTTTGGTTTATTCATTTCATAAATATTACTGGTATAAAAATATGGAAGCTCAACCAAAAAAAAAAAAAAGGAAAAAGAAAGGATTATTTCTATTTCTCTTAAATTAAATAATTTCAAGAATGGAAAAGTTAAGTTTTCTTATTTGTACCAAGACTATTTGATATCTTTACTACCTCAATGGATTTATGGTTGCAAAGTTACAGTTTTTTCAAGTCCTATGACCTTTAAGGAAGAAATTATTTTGGTGCAAATAAAAGCCAATAGTAATGAGTGCTATCAATTTCATGTAAATTATTATTTGTACTAACTTTGAAGAATCATATAAAAGACAAAAAATTTCAGAAAAGTCACTAATGCAATTTGTTGCCTAAAATTTGTTTACGCAAATAATGTAGCAATCAGCATCATTCATTTCGATAGGCTAGCGTTGACAGAGAAAACTGACCCAAGGTAAAGTTGTAGCAGTATACTCTGCTTCACTCATTTCTCTCACTTTAGTGATGAATAGCGATTAATTGCAATGTCTGAATTTGACAGCATACCTCCATCACGTGTCAAATACGGTAAACCTGTAATCTGCATAATTTTTATGATTTTTTAGCTTTGAATTGTTTTTATTACGAAAAATACTTGACATATTTCGCTTTTATGCGTGCAAAAAAGAATGAGATATCAAAAAATATTATATGAAAAAATTTGTTGTAAACTTATCGAATATTGAAAATCTACCAATTTCAAAGCAATGTTAACTAAATACATGAAGACATTCACTGTGATATTACGATTGAAGAATTTGCTTTCTTTAAAAGTGAACGACTTCTATCTAATATCAGAGTTAGTTTCATAGTATCTTTAAGTTAAATTGGAAATACAATGATTCGAAAGCGAAAATGAATATAAATTTTATTTCTATGATAGCACTCGAAGACAAAAATACTACGCTTCCTAGTCGAATTCATGCACCAATTGAGGAAATTTATGGAAAGGAATTGAAATATTTAAAGAATTATTTTGGCCAATCAAGTTTTGCCAAAAGAATAATGTTTATTGTGGAAAAATTTTGTCTTCCAGCTTCTTTAACAAATATTTCAAATCATTTCAAAAGTAAGACTTCAGCTATGTCTCAAAAGCAACCATATTTTCAGCCTTATTTATAAGAGACACAAAATAACTTTGAGCACTAAAAAATGAGCACATGAATATTTATAGAGTTGTGCTGATATTAATAAATGTATGCTTTAAAATACGGATGCAGAATTGTTAATTAGCATTGTTTCCATGGAAACAAATACTTTAAGTAGAAAGTAAGCTAGACATAAGGAAATGAGATTCTTGCATTAAAGTTTACTTTTCGGTTTTTGATGGTGATCCTTTTGTTACGGCGTAATCAAAAAAATAAAAAGTCTTCACCAATATGAAATAGATGCAAATTTTTATAAGGTAAATTCTTGAAAATAAAACTAAAGTGTGCTAGAAAAGGTTTGTGCTTGCAGATATTGCTAACCAAATAAGTCTAATCATTATAAAAGCTAAAAGTTTTGCGCATTTCTTGTAAAATGCAAACTGTATTCTTCAAAGTTAAATTAGTTACTGCGATCAGCTTAGAGAAAAACTCATCTTTTAATGAGAGAATGAAGATGCAATAAAAGGATTTTTACTTCTTGATAGTTTGTTCGACGTTAAATTTTGAGCAAATTAAAATCAAATATTAATAAAACAGTTAAATTATAAAAGTGTGCTGTACTTATATGGTAAAATTCATAGAAGTGAAAAGACATTTGCTATAAAATTACGATTGAAGAGGAATTTGCTTCCTTTAAAAGTGAAGGACTTTTAATATCAGTAATTAATTTAAATTATTTTTAAGTCAAATTGGAAATGCAATGGCTCACAGTTGTACTGTTTAAATGAAATCAAAATCACTGAAAGTTATAATTTTTGCATTAAAATTCTTGCAGTAAATTAAATATGAATTATGTGCGTCTGAGAAAAAACAGTTCAACAAATTGGAAATAATTCACTGAAAAAAACTTTAAAATTGAAATATGATCACATCCACAGTTTCAGATAACGCTAACAACTTTCGCAGTAGATAATTCTCTGCGAATAACTCTAAAATTATTAAATTAGTGTCTTCAATTGTTATGCGTTTTCAATAATTCTGACGCAATGAAATTTATAATCTACGAACCTCCATTATCATTGAAATACAACGAAATCGGAAAAATTTTTTAAAAATTAATTAAAATAGTTCTGCACAGTCAATAACTCACACTTAAATGACATCTTAATTGTTTAAATATTAAATAAATAAAATTTGGAATATTTAACTAAGTGTTTTGTAAGGCTTTAAACTAACACAATTTCTTTTTATCTCATTATACACACAAGAAGTTCGCAGCTACTAAAGTGATTGATGAATTTTTTAAATGTGTAGAACAAGATGGGATTTCGCCCAAAAAGGAACTATTAATTTTGAACTATTTAAGATTTATAGAAAGTTCATCCTGCAAATTTTTTAATTTCATAATAATAATAATAATATTATTATTATTATTATTATTAT
>UYYF01000195.1:0-29527 GCA_900618365.1 Thelazia callipaeda
AAGAAAATTATAATTAGAGGTTAGTCTTTTACTGCTTTGTTAATTTGGCGCTGGATCGTATTCCAGCACTTTGGTTGTACTTGTCCGGCGCTCAGATTTGTTGAGCTGATCTCTTTTGTTTCTTCATCGTGAAATCCATAGCGGTCATCGAATGAGATGTTTCGGAGCGTCTGCTTGAGCATTATCGATTAAAAATATACCTCAGCGTAATTGGGTGTACTTCGCTCGTGTTTACGGGAGCTTGTTACAATCTCATCCGAAGTCATCGCATGTTTTTGTCCAACATTTCATCTCTGACCCAACTTTATTAGGCCAGTAGGTCATATTTATGTTTTTTCTCAGTTTTGATTCCTGTCGACCTGTCTTGACTAGTGATGCCAACCTTCATCAGGATTACTTCATGTCGATTGTTATCGTGGTTCATGATATACGGTCGATGCGCATCCATCTCTGTTGCTGTTCTTACGTTTGAACACGGATCTGTACGTTCTCATTCGTGACAACTTTCTGACACAATGACTTCGAACGTGCGGGAATGCTTTCAGACCATACTTCTGGAAGAGTCCTGAATCAGTACATCGTAGGACCTCACCTTGTAGTATGGTCGGGACATAACATTTTCTCGCACTGCATTGCTAGATGGTCCACCGTCTTCACACGTTCCCTACGGTGTTGCGCATGGCTTTCTTAGCTCCAAACATATTTCTATCTTGGAAGTAACATTATCGTGCTTCATCTTGTAAGGTAATGTTCCTATGTCGTAGCCACATTGATGAATCAGGTATAAATGAAATTTTATTCGTTTACTTGGATAGATTTGCGTGATGAGTTTTATCTTTTATTTCGCTATACAAGAGCGCTTTTTGGGCTGCTAATACGTTTTCAATATCTAGTCTTTAGATTGTGCACAATATTTGCTAAGTACGTATTATGAGCTTTCTCCTGTTTCAAAATCGCAGCCATCCTGGTACATATAGGTGACACGATCATTATGCAGTTGAAGCATAAGATCACTCCTCCGCTCAACATTATAAAGTTCACTTTCTAGCTTGTCCCTTAGCAAGTACAGTGTCTTTAAAGATGCTTGTTGATCATGTATTATATATTTATTTAGCATCTGCTCGTTTTGACAGTGATAGGTTGAGGTAGGTGAGGATGGTAAGTAAACAAGGAAATAGATGTTCACTTTTGCTTCTTCAAATTTATGGGAATGGCTAGAAGCCGCTTGTAAAGTTGGTACGTTAGCAAGTACATTTTTATAGCTGCACACACCTATCTTCATTATGCCAAAAATAGATGTGGAATAAATATAAAGTCAGTGCCTTAAACACTTCAATTGTTCTTTTTATTGTCAACAATCTGCTATCAAGTTGTATTCTCTTCTGTACGTCCAAGTATCAAAGTCTTTTGGCATCAGCATGATTTTTACAGTCATAGAAAAGCAACTTGCACTAATATTGATTTGTTGTATTCTTATTCCGGGATTTTGTGAATAAGATAAAACTTTCGTTAAATGTACTGAATTATAGCAAACTTAATGTTATTTTTTTGTTGAATAGTTAGATTTCAAGTCCATTTCGATATCCAGTGTTTCAAAATTCCAAGTTATGAAGAATCAAATATATGACATAGAAGTAACTATGGCATTTATGGCCATATTGATCAGTTTAATATTCAAGCCGTATATTGGAGTCCTGTTATGGATGAGTTTAGTGCTGAATTCCAATATTCTTGATTGCAGTATGCATTGTGTGGTTCAAAACGGGTTTTTGAAATTACCAAGCCTATTTATAGATAGAATTTTCGAGGGATGTTTGTTTGGTTATACAGAGGATGCGTGGTATACTGGATTATATGCATAGTTATCAGTTTTTTATTGGGAATACTAACATTTTGGACGTCCAAGGAATCAAGTGAGTTTGCTTCATTAAAATCTTTGGATTATATGCTTATTGAATTATAATTCTATCAACCTTTTTGGTTCACAGTTTTTGTATTTGATAACATTTTCAGAAACAGTCATGACTCTTGCTTTATTTGGTAAACTGAGAAAAAATCATAGTTTAAGAACGTGGTCAAGGATGATCGAAATGCCGAAAAGGTTTTTCGCTTTTGGAAACTAAACAGTGAAGTCATTGATATTATGAAGAGTTTTCTTAAAGACTTATATTCGATGCTCATTCTTCAGATTATTCTGGTTGTTTTATTTCACTGCGTGTATCAGTACTTTATTTGCCCTCATATATGTGATTACTGACACATCACTACAAGGTGATACGTTGATCACTTCTTTCAAATCATATCCTTGAAATCGTATTAAGAATGTGTATTTACGTGATAAATATCTTGTTCTTTTAATCTGCATAATACTGTTTTACTGAGAATCGCAGTGAACTCATAAAATACTAATTTGCAGAAATTACCATATTTTTTGCTTCTAAATATTTTCAGATGTCACAATTACCCTCAATCTTTTGCTGTACCTTACACATGTCTCACGTCGACTTTATGAATGCCTTTATGTATCAATTTTTTCTGATTCTAGTATGAACATCTTGCACTTCTTTTTGGGGATTTCTTTTTACCCATTATGCGTATGTTCGCAAGTTGTGTCTTTCATATCAGGTAGCATAACTGGTATTCTCTTTCGTTTTGTTTTTCTGAAGTGTAGTTTATTTATAGTGTTTTTCTTTAGGAATGGATAATCAGCTTGTTTCAATGAAATTACTATATGCAATGCTTGTTGTTGCTGTATTGCTGATTCAAGTACAACAACATCATTGTTTCGTTTCACTTGCAGCACTTCGTGTACAAAATGGTTAGTATGCAGTTTGTTGTACTTATTTGATTACTACCACTAATAAATACCAGGTTTGAATTCCAAGACTCTACAAATTATCCGCATTTAGTCAGAAATCATGCTCTTACTTAATTTTGATTATTTATCTTATTGCGATTTAAAATGTATTTAATCTCCACCCGTCGTCTAATGGTTTGACAGTTAAACTAAGTTAATTGATTCAAAAACGAAAAACACTGTTTTTACACTTTACTTCCTTCAACAAAAATAGTGATAGACATGTGGGACATATTTCCAGCTACTGTGAATACGCATGTACTACCACGTGGCGGTTTTTTCGAACACTGCTTCTCACCTCATTACTTTTTCGAAATCTTGCTTTATTTATTTTTTGCGATAATTTATAAGCTGTCTGCTCCTATGTTGTTGTGTTTCACCTTTGTAGTTCTGAACCAGACCATTACTGCTTTTTGGAATCGAAACTGGTATCAGAAACATTTTCGTGGATCTGACACTAACAGGAAAGCTTTGATACCTTATATTTTATGAATTACATTCATGCTATTCTCTATCACTCAATTACTCACTTTTCAAATGGCTGGCAACTAAATTTACATCCTCACTTCTTATCTATTTGAGTAAACATTTTTTTAATGACAATTTACCTGACTAAGCACCACGAATATTTCGTCTTACGTTTTACTCATGTAACAACGAGTTAAACATAATATTTATATTTCAATCTGCATTTCTAAATATTCTTTAAAGTTTTTGTTTGTTTTGTCATTTGTTTTAGTCTTTATTGTGTGATAAGAAAGATGGTAATTAAGTCGTAATGTGCAGGAACAAATTTATAAAACTAGCAAAAAATCTATGTTTATCAAATACATTACATGGAAAGATATTTAAATCTGACCAATAGCTAGATAAATGACTGAATAAATAATAAAAACTAGTTTAAGTCAAACATGATTGGATCGAAATATTCTAAAAAAGGCTTAGGAAAAAAGGCACAAACTTTTCAATACATAGTTGGAACTAAAATAGATGGTTGAATCAGTTCATAAGCTGGCTTTTTTATCAACTTTTCGCGCTTCTTTTTTCAACATTGTGAGAAACGCATATAACTCATCAGTTGTCATTTCTGATTGTACGGAAATTCGTATACTGAAAACGTCCACCTAATATAAAAACATGAGAATCCACAAAAATCATGAAACAGACTTTTTTAGGTCTGAATCTAAGTAAGCCCTACACTCTATAAAGTAACACACACCTTGGTTTGGATGCAAAGAATTCCTCACTGAGATATCGCGCTCGAGCTAGTAAATAACCTTTCCGTCGCATCTACAAATTACTACATGACTAGCAAGGTATATTAGTAACTAACAATAAAGCAAACGAAAACTTTTCTTTCTTAAAAATAATTTAAATAGCACTTATTATCGTGTTACTCTTCAGTCTTTACCCATTTTTTTAATTCGTTTGAAAAAAGTATCTGTTATAATCTGATTCATAGTATGTGTGAAAATAGCTTCAAAACAACAACGAAATATACCTTTTCCACGAGATTGTCTAACGTTTCTTCTGCAGCATTTCCATCATAAAAAATATGTTGCAAAGGACTCAATAAATCACCACTGACCTTGAAGCCTGTATGTTTAAGAGCTTCTTGCAACCCAAGATTAGTCATCTTACTATTTTCATGAAGACGAGTAAGACGTTCTTGATCATTTTTTATAATTTCTAAACCTTTACCTACAAACATACATTATTTGTGCACGACAAGGCTGCAATTTTAATTTATACTAACAACCATCAACAAAGTGTGTTCTTCTTTTATTTGGAATAGACTTCAATTTACAGTACGATAAATTCAGATGTTAAAGATATGTCGATTTTTTTCAGTATGAAACAAATTTTCCAAATTTAGATTCGCTAACTGTGAGGAATAATAATTTCATCTTTCATTCAATAAATAGTGAAAGAGCGGCACCGGCATATGTGTAACATACAAGTCATCATCTGCTTGATGGTGGTCATTATCTATGCAATTAAAACAAAAAATGGAACAAACTTGCAGCGACTGCTAGCAAAGGGGGTAATGATGCTGAGAAACAGTAACCCAATCCTGAAACAGTGAACATAAAATAACGGATGACTGAATTACTTAGGATACTGCTTTATAAACAAAATCTCCAACGATGAAATTTTGTGAAACTGCATCTCATCAAATCAGCTCCTTCTTATGTTCAACTTATCTTGAGAATAAAGTCAACCCAATTGTTTGAAAATTCGGATTTTTTAATACAGATATATTATGAATAATAAAAATTATCTAAACGACAAGGATGCGGCATTCTAATTATGATCTAATAATATTCTATTCATCAAAAACTATTTCTGAAACATAACATATGTATATTTTTGTTACAAAGTAAGCGCACCACAGTGTTTGTTGAAATGCTACAATAATGATGCCTCATTTTAATTTGAAATAATTACAACTCAAATAAATACTATAGATCAAAGAATTCAACTTCAATTATTTTAAATTTATAAGTCACTGCAATTGTGATCATTTTATTTTGTGTGCTTACGTTTATTTTTAGGATGAACAAGATGTTAATGCAGTTTTAAATAATAATAACTCCGAAGTAAATTTGCAATATATCAACACACTCACGTGACGGTTATAAATCTAATGAGAACTTCGATAACGACTTATGCTTGAAACTAAAAACTCAAGCTATCTTATTTCACGCAAACATTTAAGTGAATAATGCAAGCGGATAAAATAAGAAAACTTTACTGAAATCTTTGAGTGTAAATTAATTAAACTAAGTCCCCGATAAATAAATAGATGCATTATTCTTGTTTTGAAGAAGCATTCAACTTGTTATTTTGTAATAACAGTTATTTCAAAATCTCAACTAATTTCTGTTTACTAATTTAATTTATGCCCCATTACATAAATTTTCTTCCAGAATCTTTGTCAGGGTCATGCAGGACAAATCGAAATGCTAAAATCACTATATTTTGAAAGTCTTCCAGTAAATTAATAACCGAATACTTACAATTCTATCTTTTGGAGAATCAGCTCAACTGTATAAAAAATTAGGCAAATGTGAATAAAATCAGTGAATTTCTGTAGCAAGATTTGCGTAACCCAATTATGCTAAATTTTATTTGGTAATATATGTTTTCTTTAGCATAACTGGGTTAAAATTTTCAATAAACTGCCTTTAAATAACATACCGCACAGACGTTGATGATGAATAACAAATGATCTTCCAGCACAAAAACCACCCGTACTTGATAAAGCGTGTTCCAGAGAGCCCATAATCATATCACAGTCAACTACATTGATACCAAAATGCTCCGTTATTCCTGCAATTAAAGATGGAAAATAGAAATCGCCATAAGTGACCATGTAATGTGACTACCACATTTTATACAATAGAAAAATTATAGTAACATCATTGACTGAATTAATCAAGACGACGAAAATAAATAAGATAATAAAATTGAACTATTCCTATACTTTATTTCATCACTGAGAAACATAAAATCAGTACCTTGTAATTACTTAGTACCGGTAAGAGGTCTCTTACTGGTACTAAGTAATTACAAAGTTTGAAGTTTATTACAGACAACAGAAAATAAACCTCTATCCATAATAAGCCTAATCTTTTCGTATGAATGCAATTTTGTATTCAAAAAAATTAACTGAAAACAAGATTGTCCTCGTGACAAGTTCATCATCTAACCCATTTTACTGCTTATTACAATGAGAAGTTGCATTTGTTGATACCGAGTGAGAATGAGGTTTACATTCATTCGAAAAGATTAGGCTTGATGTGGTTGGAAATTTTTTTTCTACTGATTGCACTAAGGTTTCAAATCGTGTTAGATAGGTCAGTTTATGCAGTTGAGCAGTTTCCAATTCGTCTACAACACATCACTCTTTTAATAACTTGTTCTTACAGATATTCCTACAAAATGACGATTTCATTTTTTCTATTCTCCACTGCTTATTTTTCATGCTAACTATTCCCTTTGTCCTCATGCTCGATATGCACCTTCTTGAATTAAAATATTTACTACTGTTTGCAGTGACAGAAAGCAGCGCTCACATCACAAGAACTGGGATCAGTTTTACTTTAAGTCATTATCACACGGTCATATTTTACTTCACGATAAATAAGAGCAAACACATACTTGCTTCTTTTACATAGATCACAAATAAACGATGTATGGTAAGCAAGCAGTATTGAGAAGAACACACAATTTCTCCTAATTATCTGAATAGTTTATCAACGCCCTATGTACAAAAAATGAAAAATGGAAACCAAACTGAATCATCAAAACTTTGGAGCCAAACTTTCTTCCAATTTTTAAATACTTTCAAGGATGCAAAAAGTAGACATGTGCACTTTCTATAGTCTTTTTAATGATAAAACGTCGATTTTTCTAACTACAGTATATAAGTGGAATACATAAAAAGAAAAGGAAAAATCTTAGTACACTAATTCCCTGAAATTATTTTTATGAACTTGAAAATACAACAATATGTCTGAGAGATAATCAGTTTCACTAGTGCCTGTTTCGCCGATATATGTAAACAATTCTGAAGAAATAAAAGTGGAGATTGTACATTTTCACTAACGTCAACATTAAATAAATTTAAATTATTATTACTTCTCCACACTGCATTAATATTACGTAAAATCCTGCTAATAAATAATTTATGACATCAACCTAATTTCGAGAGAAAATATGAAATTAAAAGCGGCAAATTTTTCGAAAACTTGACAATAGCGTGCTGCATTATTACCATCTTAAAATAAGAAATAGAAACTTACTACCTCCATCTCAACAATACCAGTACATCTTTCTTTTTATATGGATTTTTGGAATCTGGAGACCTCAACTTAACACTTTCGAAATCATGCAACACGCGTGTGGAAAAAAACCTTCCATAGAACTATATGCAATGCATGGAACTAATTTTGGTCGGTTTTGCAATGAATAGAAACAGCTATTCCATTTATAGCAAAACCGATCAAGATTGTTACATGGTTATTATTGCTTCACATTATTGATTGAATATTTTTACGATTTCAATGTCAAATTATGTATAAAATATATATTAAAGTTTCCAGAGGAAAAAAACAATAAAAGGATAAAGCAATACATTATGATTTCTACCTGACTCTCTCTAATTCTACCCTTTCTCCACTTTTTCCCTGCACTGTTTCAACTATAAATTATAACTGCTGAAAAATTATGAAAGAATAATTCATTAATATACCAGTAGGTTTCGATATACTTTAAATTTTCACTTTACACCCGCTCTTAACAATTCCTCACTAGTATTACAGCAAATGCACTGTTTTCAAACAAACCAGAAATCACTATGTGACAAATTATAAATTCAGCAAACTTTCATGAGAAATACTTCTCCTCTTGTGCTTGTTATATTTTCAAAAATTTAAACAAACTCATATCACGTTTGATATTACGATGTATTTTACAACAATAAGAATGTTCAGGATGATTATTATCTCAAATTTGTTTTCAGTTTAATTTTAAAAAAATTTCCGGCAAAACGAAACTTTCAAAGATTACATAAGTAAGTTTTATGTTTAAGAGGATGGTCAATATCAACATTGCAATAAAAGACTTGATAATAATCAATAGTGATAACAATAGCAACGGAGATAATGATAATAATGACAACAATAATTCAATTATAATTTCAATAATAACTATTATTATTATCGTTATTATCATTATAATTACAATAACTGATATTATTAACATCATTGTTCCACTATTTACAATTATAAGTACAGAAGGAACTAGAGTGAGCATAAAAATTAAAATACCACGATAGTCAATAACAGTTTATAATAGTCATACGTAGTAATAACCATACCATTAAGGAAAATGCGTCTTCAAATACTCATTGCTATAAAACTGTGAAAATGATGCTACTCATTATAATCATAATAATTAATTACTCATTATAATCATAATAATTAATTATAACTCTAATTCCCTATTATTCCTCAACTTTGTTATACACATTCCATGTAAACTAATTCTCATTGTCGTACTTCATACAATAGAATTGAATAAACTGCATAAAACCGCGGGATATTTTCTAATTTTTTTTGGTGCTGTTTGAAAAATTCTTGCCCTTTATCATCACAAAAGCCAATAAAGGAATACTACTGATAGATGAATTACTAACCAGTCCCCAATAACAATTATATACTTAATTTATTAATCAATCAAAACAAAAAAAATCAATCAAATCAAAATATACACCTGCAATTTTGCACTTACCAGCAACTTGTTTCTCTTCCATCATTGGTGCAGAAGTGTTGTTAGTGTTTTCCAAAAAATTTTGTATTTTTAATTTTGCTAATTGGTCCTATCATTTCTTTTCTGCAATTCATATACGATAGCCATCATAGTTTTAAGGTAGAATGCAATTTGCGACGATCACAAAAATCACAATCTTATCGATACATTTATTCATTACTGATACTGAGAACAGTGATGCGTCATCATCCAGTTATGGATACCGTATAGAAAAAAGAGCTCGACGACGAGCTTACAATCATACAAAAAATGATACAATCATCTCCGTAGCTGATTTCTTCATTGATGAAGGTGATATGATAGAATTACTGTACGATAATGATGATAGTAACACTCATAATGCTAACATATCATTGCTACGATATCTTAGTCAAGATGATGTGCTCGGATCAACATTTGAAGCACCAGAATTTGCATGTGATCAAAACGACACCGAGGCAGTGCAAATTTATTGTCATGGAGATATTTTACACGTTGTTATGATGCTTGGACTTTATAAAGATTCTAAAACATTTGTCGATAAGCCACTTAAAAAAAATCCCCAAGATGTAGTGGCAGATTTCCGCAAACGTTTCTCAGCAACTATTACTGAAGAAGACCGTGAACGCGTCAAAGAATTTATTGCTGATAATTTTGGTGTTGAAGGTGAAGAACTTGATGAGTAAGTTAAATGTTATTTTTGGTGTTCCTCATTTCAAGACAAAATAATATATAAAGTGTTTCAAACCAACCCAAATTTCCACCTACCTGTCACTCATATTTATCAAAATTTTGTTAATCAGTTAACTTGAAGATGTGAATTATCTGACTGGAAAGAAGAACCTGAAGCACTGCTTAC
The DNA here is from genome assembly GCA_900618365.1 of Thelazia callipaeda. NCBI lineage: Eukaryota > Metazoa > Nematoda > Chromadorea > Rhabditida > Thelaziidae > Thelazia > Thelazia callipaeda. The sequence goes on from UYYF01000195.1 coordinate 10,032, forward strand.
CATTGAAGACAGTGCCTTACGCCAGTTTGCATTGGAAATTAATTATCTATGGAGAAACTTATGCAGAACTGTAAAAAAAGAGGTAATTGACAGTAAAAGATAATGTTTCTAAGTATATATTACAGCTCATTTGCTATTGTTTAACCAGTGTCAAAATTTTACAGTTTAGGTGAAGAACAACCAACAAAGATACTCGCTAATTTACATTCCAAATGAATTCATTGTGCCGGGTGGACGCTTTCGAGAATATTACTACTGGGATGGTTACTGGATAATAAAAGGGCTTCTAATATCAGGTAATAAATAACAAATTTAGTAACCAAACATAAAATGAAGCTTTGACATTTAACAAAAAGATAGAACAAGATATATGAAACTCGTCTAAAAAACTGTGCAGTGACTAAGTCCCAGCAAAGAGCGATCGATACAATCATTTCAAGCAAGCATAGAGGATGTAGCTTGCTGTATATCCGAAGAGTTTTAAAATCTTGTACTTTAATTTCACAGTCCAGCAAGTGAGTATTTAATTTCAATAAAGGCATGCATACTACAACTCGTCGAATGATAGAAAATTTTGCTTATCTTATTGATAAATTTGGTTTTATTCCAAACGGAGGAAGAGTATATTATGCTCGACGGTCGCAACCCCCCTTATTCATTCCAATGGTTTACGAATACTACGCTGCTACCAAAGATGATGAATTTTTAGCCAAAGTAATTGAAGCTATGGAGAAGGTGAAGTTACTCTTGTATTACAGAACATTTTCAACAATCAAGTATTAAAAATATCAATATACTTCTGATCATATAAATTAGCTATTCTCTAATTTCAAGCAAGGAAAATTCATTTTAACGTTCGCCTTCCTCAAAAATTTCCGAAATATATACTGGGTTCGTAAACAATAATGAATTAAAGTCATAAGAAGGCATTTATTTTATAACAAATTACTTAGGATAGGCTAATCTAATTTTAATTCAGGAATTACTTTTTTGGAAAACCAAACGTACAATTACCATTAAAAAAAATGGTCGTAACTATACAGTGTTTCGATATCGAGCTGACAGTAACATGCCAAGGTATGTAAATGATAAAAAAATTCTGTTTAATATCTACAGGAACAGCATACTTCCTAAACATTTTTTACACTTGGTTCCAAAAAAATGCATGATGCTCATAATCGTCAATAATGTTTTAGCAGAAGCTACTGATTGATGCTACCAAATATTGCAGATGATCTCATATTTAATGCTTCATACGAAAACAAGATATAAAATCAAATTCCATCAATAATATATTGCTTAAGTTTACTACAGACCTGAGTCATATAGAGAAGATTACGAAACTGCCGAAAACGTGTTACCATCTCAAAAACGTAGCTTGTGGCGTGATATAGCTAGTGCCGCTGAATCAGGATGGGATTTTAGTAGCCGCTGGTTTGCTGATCGCAAATCTTTAGAAACTACAGAAACATCCAGTATTGCACCAGTAGATTTGAATGCTTTCATGTGCTGGAATATGGCTATATTGGCACACATACATGGACATCTCGGTTTATCGCATTTATTACATTGGAACAAGAGACTCAACGAACTAAATTTTATGAACAGAAATCTTTTGAAAACCAGTCTATATTAAAAGCACAACAGTAAACCTAGTATTTCTTTTCAAAAAACATGACCAAATTGTAACAGTATAATGGCTTGAAAAATTCTGTCAATCTAAACTCTCGCCAAAAAAATATCTGATTATTGTTACGTATTACAATGCGAGTCTAAATAAACAGCAAATTTTGCAGGAAATGTTACACGTCGCGAACAGCTAAATGTAGAGAGGCAAGCATTTGTGGATACATTTACTGATATTTTCTACGATAATAGCGAGAAAGCATGGTTTGATGTGAATCTTCAAACTGGCACAAAAAACTATGAAGCATATCCTTCAATCGCAGTACCTCTTTTTGCAGAATGCTATCGACGTATGGACAGACGGATGATGACAGATGTGCTGAATACACTTCAGCGTAACGGGTTACTAAACTACCCTGGCGGTATTCCTGTCAGGTAATGTCGAGGGACGAAATAATACTAGTTTTATTTTTCATCTCAGTACTTTCTCACTTCGTGCACATGTTTACGCGAACACGATTATTACATCACATCAAATAGAAACTGTCAAATAAGTTGCACCGATTACTACAGAAATCAATCACCTAAAATGAGCAAGAAAAGTTTTCAGCCTTATGAAAGACACTAATCAGCAATGGGACTTTCCGAATGGATGGGCTAATGTGAATCATATGATTGTTGAAGGATTACGACGATCATATCATTACAGGTAGTACATGCAAAGTATTTAATTAATTACTCAAACTGTTTATCATCCTTACATAAACACTTTCTATGAAAAAATAGAATTCTACAGAATGCAACAAAAAGCCTTTGATATCGCGCAAAAATGGGTTAAGCTTAATTACCACGGTTATTTGAAAGATGGTAAAATGTGGGAAAAATATGATGTGTCAAAACTATATACACAGAAAGCTACAGGTGGCGAATATGAAATACAGGTACTAACAAATTTAATTCTCCTTGATCATTTTTGAGCTGAAAAATTTTTATTCAAGATATGAGATGAATTCTTTAGACAAATTTATCGACAAAAATTTCTCAGATATTACAGTCCGGTGAATCACTCTATTCACTATTTACTCATGAATAATTTGTAAACGCTCAGCAATATCAACTTCAAGGATGGTTTTGGATGGACAAATGGGGTCGCTCTTGATTTGCTAGTCACCTATGGCAAAATACTATCATTCCATGATCAAATGAAAGATGGTGCTGATGGGAGTACTCTACCCACACAAAGCAATTACCTCGTTTGTTTACTTCTGCTGATAGTACCACATCTATTATTGACTTCAGCAATGATATAATTCAAATGGAAGAACGCAAGTGCTTGGCACATCTAACTAAATTCTCTTAAAGTTGCGAAACAAAACTTTTACTACAGAAAATCTATGATCAGAATCTTAAAATACACTTTTAATATTCCATATAGGACAAACTGTGGTCTACCATTTATCTTTTCTGTCAGTAAAAAAATTTTTCAAGTTCAAACATTTCACTTCAGTTACTATTTAGACGAGTACAGATCTATACTTTCTGAAAACGGGTCATACCGATGTGGCCTTCACTTATTGCATTTCACTTCTTTCAAGTCTTTCGGATGAATCGCAATAATTTTTCCCTCTTTGTACTATTTTCTTTTCATCCGTACTTCACAAATAATCAGGAGAGATATATCAATATGTTTTCTGCTTATAATTGCACTTTTCTCGCATATTATGAGTTAGATAAGAAAATAACATAACATACCAAATACATTACGTAAGAAACATAACATTGCAAGTTTTTCGTAAACCAATGATATGAAAATAAATAATGACCTACCTCTACCTGTTTTGCCAATGACACCAATTGATAATGACTCGTCAATGAATATCCGTAGTTTATATTTCCATTTTAGAGCTAAAAGCTGAGGCAAAGGACAAAGATCCCCACTATTCATATACAATCCTTCAACCACCAAAAATCGTCTTGTTCTTGACGCTAATTTGGGAAACTACAAACAAATGTCACATTAATAATAAAGAAATACTCAGGAATTATATATTAAATTTATATAAATAGAGCAAAACTGCTCAGGCCACTTCCCATGTTTTAAAGAAAATGATTAACTCTACGATCTTGATCGGTTTGTTCCATCAACAGTTTTTCCAGATGGTCCAAATCATTGTGATCAAACCATTCTATACGACTTTTAGATGCTTGAAGTCCTTTTTGAATAGCAAAATTCGCTCCTAAAAACCATGATACATGCTATCCAAGAAACAAATCGTTAATAACTTTGAAAGTCATGATGATAGGTATTATAACCATTATTTAAATAAAGAAAAATGAAAAACAGCAACACAACAGCAGCAAAAAACAACTTGCTTACATCGAAATAAAATTGAAATTACCTTTATCTGCAAAAATAACGTCGCCTTTTTTGGCATATGATGGTATAGCACTGGAAACAGTTGCAAAACCACAACTGTACAATACTGCCTCCTCACAACCTAAAAAATCCGCTAGCTGTTTTTCTAACTCTAGATGTACATCCACAGTTCCGTAAAAATGACGTGGACCACAGGAACCTACACCGTACTTTGCGATTGCATTCTTCGCTTCTTTCTATAAATATTAAGGTTTTAAATCTTGAATCCCAACTTATCTGCAATTATGGTTAGGTATGACACCGATTCTTTTATTTCACTCATGTTTGAAAAGTAAAGTCATACTGATAGATTTATTAATCTCTTACTTCGATAGTTTCGTTCCCAATTAAACCTAAAAAATTTGTTGATACCAAATTGAAGTAATCTTTCCCATCGTAGTTGACATATTTGCACACTTTCCTACATAATATTCAGTTTTTTTTTTCGCTTTGAGAAGATATTTAATAGATATTCTGCAGACGATTCTTTAAATTATTGGAAAGTACGTCACAAACTACAAATTCAAAATTTAAAACTTCATGTCAAAATATTGACTACTTTCAATAGAAATAAATAAGTACAATGTGTACAAAGAATCACATATACAATCAAGACTAACCCATCAAAGAAATGTGGTCGTAAGGCAGGATGTTCAGCTGGTGTTTCAGGTACCAGTGGTTCCGGTTTCCACTTCGCGAGTATCCTCTCTTTTTGCTAAATTTTATATGATATAGAACAGACAAAAAATACAAACTGTAAGCAACACAGCCTATGCATGACATAACGAACCTCTTCAGTTAGCCAGAATTGTTTTTTTTTTCGGAGCGTAAAAATGAGCACGACATAAATAACAGCTGATAAGAGAATGCTCTCGGTGATCAATAGTTGGTAACTCTGCAGTCAAAGTTAGACAAAACATCAATTAACAAGTTCCAAAATCAATATAACCGATCTCTCCTAAGTTTTGTCTATGAATTAATTCCATCTACTTCTGTAGTAGGTGATATTGAAAACAGAGATTGATAGAAATATTAAATTGCTACTTACAGACAAGTGCAAGTAATTTATAAGATGATCACTGAGATTAATGCCTGCTTCTCCTTGGTAATCCATATATCGTAATGAGCCTAGACTAGTCTGGAAACCTGCTAGCTTCAACTGTATTAGAGAAAGTATAACTAGATCATAACTATGAAAGCAAAAACAATTGTACCAATCACTCACGCAAGGAAGTAAGGTGTACGAACTTTACAAGTTAGGAATGAAATATTTGCATCCTATTTCTGTCATAACCAAGTAACCCAATTTCCTAGCCTCAGCCTTTTTGTCAACTAAATGACAATGAAATCCAACCCTACAAATCTCGCACTTTCCACCACATACTTACAACAATCGAAATGGTGAGTTGTAAACAACCTTAACTGTGTGAACCTACCAAACATCTTTCATCTAATCAAGACCAAAAGAGTAATGAATCACAAGGCAAATGGAATCAGACCCTCTTTACCCTTCAAAAAAATTGTTGCCATTGCAATCAAAAATATGTACACAGAAAACCGTTTACCAAATAAATGATACCATACGGAAATGTATGCAGACATACAGCACACTTATTATCTTCAATCATCAAAATTTGCAAATTAGTTTCACAAAAAGAAGTTATGAGACCTCGAGTACACATCTAAACTATTTACGTGATTATAAATTCCAACTAAAATATCAGAAGAATTATTTTCATTTACTTTCTCGATTTCAATTCAAGCTTCAACAGTTTATTGTATTTTATAGTAATATGCGCTTGCACTAACAAACAAAAAACGGACTTCAACATAATCGTGAGCTTGAATGCTTCGATTTCAAAAAGTTAACACAAAACAGTGTTGTACAAATTATCATAAGAATTTAAAACAACTGAATAAAGTATGTGACTACCTAAAATAAGCTCCTATCCTACTTTGTCACTCGTGTTTGAACTGCTCTTAAACCATATACTCGTTGAACTTGTTGTAAACATTAAGTATGATAAATTACAGTGTTAAACAAGACTCTACTTTTAATACGCATTCATAAGCCGAAAAAAATCTGCAACAATATTTTCTTCTGAAACAGTTCTAGATAATAAATTCAATACTGTGAACTGTCACTTCCTGTTCTTCCACACTAGCGCAATCGATCGAAAAAGAAAAGGTTTCAAGATGACTTCACTTTTTCTTTCAGATCTATTTTTTGAATTTTACTTGTCGATCCTGCAATTCTATCGTGAAATTAACATAGTATCAGAAATAAAACTCTGAAATAAAAACTTAAATTGTATGACCTTCTAAAAACCTGTCAACTTCAAGTAAACAAAAACTGATGCAAGGTAGGTTAATGGTGATATATTAAAGGGAATATTTCAAAAGAGAGCACTGAATGGAAATAATTTAAAAGAGCACAAAGACTAAAACTAGTACTTGTTACAATCTTGGCTTTCATTACCAGCTAACAACATAGCAAAGTACCTTCTTTGATTCCTGTTATTTCCTTGATGATACGAGAAGTAAACGGTGAAATTTGAAAAGTCTGGCTTTGAAATTCAACATTCGTCATTTCCAGTAATTTCTTGATATTCAGAAAACTACAAAAAGTAGTGATTAAAAGAAGGAAAAGCAACGTACAATAAACATCAAATATTTCGTCCGAGTTCTAAACATCTTAGCCTTACACAAGACTGAAGAAAACATTCTGTCAGCTAATCTACTACTTTCAGTTTGAAAATTTTTGATTCATACCTAGAACCCTCAAGTATTGGATATAAATAACCATAACATTTAGTGATTTTCATCATATTTTCTTTGAGAGTACCATTAACCTCTGCAATGAGTGCCAGAAACAGTAAAGATGGTTGCAACTAAAAGATAATAAGAACATGATAGACACACATTTCAAAACAAACAATAAAGATGAGACGGCAAAAATGACAAATGAGTAAGGATATTATTTAGAAAACTTCATGCTGTCATGGCTTTTGGTAAAAATTAGAAAATACTGGAATCACAATAAACGAACCAAATGACCCGTTTTGATTTGCAGAAGACAATTTGTAGCAGCCTGCTCACACAATATTCGAAGCCTACAGATGCGCACTGCTCTACATATTATTACTGATGCAATGTACTGCTTTGCATGAATATTAAGACGATACAGCATTTCAGATTTTAACATATCCTGAAATTAGCGTTTATCATCTTTGAGATCTGAAGAACAAATTACGGGCGAAATATACCAATCAACAGAACCTCGGAAATTTTTTGCAAATATTTAACGAATTCCAATGCATTCAATTTCATTAGTTCCTTTGCAACACGACGCGTAAATCTCCAGAATTTTGCATGTCTGAAACAACTATCAAGTGATTTTTTAAAAAAGCGACAATCTCCACTGATCACTAACTATGAATTTAAAAAGTATTAAGTAGCAATTTGGAATGGCATAAGATATAGTCGTGATTACGAAAGTAACAACCTGTATGGACCACTCATTTTATAAATTAATGCATCAAACACATCAACAGACATTGGTGCAACCCTGCCAGGATAACAATCAATTAGTCTGTCGATGACTGCCTGAAAAATTAAAAATTGTACTCAAGTTACCTTACTTGAAATGGGCACCATAAACTGTATATTCTTTCTTTTTCCTATCGCTAGTTTCTTAATCAGCAAAGAACAAACATCACTTTTATTGGGAGATGAAAAACAGAAGAATAAGATTCGATAATATTAAAATATTCAGACTGATCATAAAACGTAAGAAACATTTGTTTGAATGACTTAACTCACTTTCTCATTGATATATGAAACATCATATCCCTCACAGTTTACTGTAAAAGAATTATAAACTGGTTTCCGGCAGCACATGTCAATTTGTCCCAGTAATCGTTCATCTTTCAAGACATAAAACATCTGAAATAGAACAATTCCCATGATTATGTCCACAAATGACATACAAGTCCTAGCTACTCCAACTTGAACATTTATAAAATTAGCTTTGCAATCTGAAGTTAAATGTCAAAAACTCTTTTTCCAGTAAATACGGATGAGGGGTTCGGTGTGCAAATGATTCATTACGTGCAATGTTAATACGTAATTAACGGCACGAAACACTGCTAATTTCTTAAACATCTCATTCTTGAGGTCATTACGAGTTTTTGCTCTTCAGACTCCATTGTGAAAATGTTGAATCCCGTTTATATAAGATACGGTCCACCATTATAACTGGCAGTGTGACGTTGCTCAGATTTGAGTACCAGTGGCTCGACTGAGAGTCAAGAAAGTTAATGCAAATATATCAATCTGATCATTATGAGGGCAATGAGAATCATTAATGAATGGGTAATAATTGCCCAACTCGCCAATTATTGTGAGTGGAACACCTGAAAGTATTGAAATTGGACGACTTGCACTTAATTTGCATTGCAACCAAGAACTTCGAAGGAATGGCAGGCATTTGGCTGATGTAATCCCCGTTCTAACCGCGAAATTGGTGTAGGATGATAGCTCTGAGTATAGATGCTTTGGTAACTTTTCCAGTGTCGCAATATGCCACCCACGTTGTTTTCGAGTGCATTCGATGTTTCAATGCCACCCAAGAAGTTTGCACAGCTTATACTCCTGCATTTGGCTGCCTGTGTACTTCAATATAGAGTGGCTTCCTCGGTGTTCCATATAGTACTAATGCTGGAATCATTTTGGGCATCAGCGTGTTAAAAATGCCACCTATGTTGAGTCAGGTGTATATTTGTCTTTGACTTTTCTCTAACGCCACCCCTAACATCTGAATAACTGCTCATACCACCCATCTCGTTCCAAGACCTTCCAAGACCTGTATATAATACAATACCACATTTTTGCAATGGTTCACACTACCACATATCTAGAGTTTAGTTGTGCTACACGTGTTTTCGGTTTTACATGAGCTTGCAATGGTGGAAGAGCTGACAGGTGACACAAAAATGATTGCCACCCTCCTTGTTTTCACAGAGACCACCTACGTTGTTTCGATAGCTTAGCGACGCATGTAATATGAGGTTGTAGCCCCCTGATTTTTACATGGACTGCTAGTCTTCACTCAACCTTTGATCTTGTAGAAATGGCTTTTTATTCTCTCTTAACGAATTGAAGTGCTAGCTTTCGGAAGTTGTGAGCTTGACTGAGACATCGTGATAATTACAAAAAACATTCCAAGGCACCACAAGAATACACCTTACAAATTTATAAGTAGTTGGAGCACCTTGCGTTAATAGGAAGTGCTGTATGCCTTGTTATCTTCAATAGGCTTGGGCGTAATAGTATTTTTCCGTCGATGATATTCTAGGTAACATTGTCTAATAATTTATAACATGATCGTTTTATGCTAGTTATATAAGGCATAAGTAAGAGGAAAAAGTTTGGATGAAGCAACACCACCCAAGAAGTTCGTAACTTCATACATTTGTCTCACTGCATGATGTTGAAGTCATATGCTTTCATTACCACCCAAGTAGTTGCTGAATAGGTTGACACAGATACCAATCAAGTCTATGCAGATCACACGATTCATTCTAAACGCGTAGGCGTTGATGAATCTGTTGAACATACTTTGAACACCATGAGCTTGTTGCATCTCGTTACCATTAGAAGCTGATTTACACTCTAATCAGATAATTAAAAACATTTTGGATTTTGTATCTAATTTTTACTGAAAGTTTGTTTTATTCTTTAATGATAACACGAGTTTTTCGCGGCATAATAAATTAGCATGATACTTGTAAATTAAATCTAAATGTACTTTATTGTCATTTCCTATATTTTAATTCTACTGACAAAATTATGAAGCTAATCTTTTTTTTTTTCAGTAATTGTTTGCTAGAAACTTGAAAATGGATGACAATAATATTTACTGATAAAAATTACTCATTTTACAAAATTACTGATAAGCATTCATTCCTTTACTTTTATTTTTAACCGTCAAGCACCTCTCAGTCATATTTTTCAAAACGTTGCAAAAATCAGTGGCTTGATGATTGAGCTTGGCAAATTTATTTCACGTATTATCAGAACTGATGTTCACATGTAGGTTTTAGTTTTTCATAAATTTTATCCATATACCATCATCACATTCTTTATTGTCTTACCAATGGATTGCATAAATTATTTCACCAATATATTATAAGTCATAAAAAACATGGAAATAAAAAATTAAGGAATGAGACCAACAATTATGAATGAATATTGTACACGGTCCTGATCAAGCAAGACGTTTACAAGCAAACAATAAAGTAGATGTAAATATAAGCAGTATTTATTTTATCATCATGTTATTGTATTATTATGATGATTGCAATAGCGTAAACCCAAATAAATTATCTCTGTTACATTAGTACTCATTTCTAGGTAATTATATTGTTATTCAATTTTTATTTATTGATCTTAAAACAAATAATATCTTCAAACATGTTTTACAATTACGGTAAATCACAAACGTTACTAACTTGTACTTATAATGACCTATAACAAAATTGCAGTAGATTTACAACTCAATTTGACTATGAACAGTTAATTATCATTTACTCAGTGCCCAAATTTCGGATTGGACGTCTATAAACAATAACAGTTTAATAATAAAAGTAGCAATTGTCATATCATCGATAATGATTAATCTTCCTAAAATGAACAGATGGCATTTTGCATGTATTTATTTCAGGAAGATTAATCATTATCGATGATCTTCACCTTTTGCGCTGAAATGATGAATGGTGCCAGCAGAAAAGATAAGAATAATAAAGGGTAAAATTATGAGCTGCTGTGATTACTACAATTATTTAATCTGCTAGAATTTTTATGTTGGTGTAAATGATTCAGCAGTTGCAATCAGTACTAAAAATAAAACTAAATGTACTAGTACCAATCTTATCATTGTGGCAGTTAAGATCACGAGCTAATCATAAATATCATAGGCATAGACACTGTAAAGGAAGACACGCTCATATTTTTTAATGCGTTATCGCAAGGAATGCAAGCACTAATAAATGATAAAATTTGTGAAGAATATCATGATAATTCATTCATCAGCCACTTTTTTTAATAGCTATTTCAAATTACCCCCATTTCATATTCTTTTTACATTTATGCAAGACATGCATTTGCACATTTCGTTCTCGAAGGCGCAATAATCTGTACAGTTTGAAATAAAATCATATTGTAATGAAATGTGTGCTGTATTACGTAAATTATTACTGCTGTTTTCTATATTATTACATTAATAATTTCTTGCTTAAAGAATTTAATTCGCCACATACTTACGTATCTTCCAACTTCTGATTTATCTTCTGAACAAAAACATTGTTTACAGTGTCGTGAGGATTCATCTTTAGCAAAACTCGATGCGTATAACAAAATTAGGAGATTTTAAACGAGAAAATAATAATATTGAGATTGAAGTATCAAAAAGAGATATTCTAATATTCAGGAATTAAACTGGTAATGAAAAAAATGAGTCAAGTCTGTGATGGAAAATTTCCAAGTTTAACCAGAAATACTGGTCATAATACTCAGATTAATATCAATAAGATGGGACTTTATGGTGCTGTAAGTTATATTATTGGAAACATTCTGGGAGCTGGTTTATTTATCACTCCAACGGCAGTTCTTGAACAAGTTGACTCGGTAGAGTTTTTGATTTTCAAGATTTATCAAGTTTAAAATGAAGTGTTATATTATGTTGTAAATTTCTGCATTTCTGATGATTTGAAAACCGTACCATGAAAACTAACAAAGGATTTTTTTTTTTTTTAAATCAAGCATATTACTCTTGATATTTAGTTTTTTTTTTTAAACATTTGGAAATAATTTTTTCTTTTTTCAAGTTAATTGAAAGAAAATTTAGGTAGGTTTATCTTTAATCATATGGACTGTAGCAGCAGTAATATCAGTACTCGGAGCATTTTGTTATGTTGAATTGGGTACCAGTATTCGTACATCAGGAGCTGACTTTGCTTATTTATGTTATGTGAAATGGTAAAACAGTTATTGAATTACTTGTAATTATTTCAGTGCTAAAATATCGTAGCCTGTTGATAATAATAATTATAAAAATTATAATAATAAATATTATTATTACTCTATTACAGCACTGTTAATGAGAAGTATTGCAAATTATTCAAAAATATTTTCACATTATGTTTATACTCTTGTTTTCTGACATAAAACAGTAATTATTATAAAATTATTACGGTTATTTTTTTTGTGACAGAAATCCTTTTTCAAAAAAAAATTTAGAGGAATATTTGATTAGAGGTTTTGGATTGAATAGAGCTGGCATAAAAAATGGTTTTCACAGTACTGGTGGGTTTTCATAGCTGTGTATGTCACTGCTTGCTAAGAGTGTAAAAGTGATACCCATAACAATACGAAATATGAGTTATTTTTCAAGCATCTTCGAGGATAATTAAAGATAATTATTATTGCTTTCATCGATAGCTCTACTAATGCTACTGTTCATCAATGTCGTAAGCAATAAGAATCATTATTTAAGATATGAGTAGTGTCCCAACTACTCGTACTATTTGTCCCTTTTTGTTGATTTTATCAGTACTATTGTTTTCGGTAATCCCGTTCCAGGTATCCGTTGGCATTTGCTTTCATGTGCATCGGATCTCTCGTGATTTTTCCATCAGCACTTGCTATTCAAACTCAAACTTTTAGCGAATATTTAGTAAAAGGTTTCCAACTAAAAATAGCTGACGTAAAAACTGAGTTTTATATCAAGAAGCTCATTGGGTTTTCATTATTATGTAAGTTAGCATACACTATATTAAGAGGAAGCAGTACTTGCTAATAGATTGAAGATGATCGTCACTGTAATTTCACACTTTTCAGTGATGAAATAAGCAACGTTAATTTTTGAGTTTGTGAAATTGGAAATTTGATTTCATTAATGCTTTAAGGGTCAATAATGGCATTAAATTTTTTTTCGCTTAAAATATTTGTTTCTCGGTTTCAAATCATTGCATCAGTCGCAAAAATCGCAGCAACAGCTATTGTTATTTGTACAGGATTTTATTTACTCATTTGGAAAGGTACTGATTCATTACAATTGAAAACATTTTTGGGTAATTGCTAAACGACTGAAAAATTTTGGTGTATGAAGTGTTACTATGATAGCACTTTTATTATTAAGATGTTCCAATGATCAATAATGTATTCAATAGTTTACTTATCAAAATATTAATTCATGGCCATATCTTAAGTTTACTCAGTGAATTGAAGGTTTGAAAATGATATCAAATTTTGCCGTAAGGTGAAGTTTATAACAGTATGCATTACTGTGAACATCGTTATCAGTAGCAGTAGCATAATAGTAGTAAGTTAATATCAGTGTTTTTAATAAGAATAGCTTTCATGTGCAGGTGAAACTCGAAATTTGGAGAACGCATTTCAAGGTTCAAGATTCGCATCAAGTAATTTGTTGGCAGCCTTGTTTGCTGGCTTGTTTTCATATGATGGCTGGGATGTCCTGAACTTTGGGGCCGAGGAAATTCAGAAGCCAAAGAAGTATGTGTGCTAGCTAATTTCTTTGTGAATGAAAACATTTCTGTTTTGTAAGGCAATTTACGTTGTGACTTCACAGTTTGCGTATGAATGGGAATTTGTATCACTAAATAACTTTTTGTACATGTAAATGTGCTTACATGTTAACTTTTATGGGATCGTTCAGGACTATGCCTTTGGCAATAATCATTGGAATGTCCGTAGTAGCATTTGTCTTCCTGGCAACCAATGTGGCATTTTTTGTCGCTCTCACCACTGATCAGATGAAATCTTCCGTGGCTGTCGCTGACGTAAATTTTTTCTTATAAAATTTCAAATTAATTTCTTGACCTTTGAACTTAAAATATTATCTTCTATAGTTACGTATTACGCTTCTTATCTGCTGTTTTTTTCTAGACATTTGCGGCTGCAAAATTAGGTAAATTATATTATACAATGCCTTTTCTCATATGCGTTCTGCTGATCGGTTCTATCAACTCAACGTTATTTTGTGCTAGCAGGTTTGTTGTGCTGATACAGATCCACTGTATCAGATAATATTTTACGAAGAATAACTCGTAAAGCGAATGTAGTTTCAAAAAATAATTAGTGAGCCTTCATTTGAAATAAAAACACAGTATATTCGTGATGCACATACTTGAGCTGATAAAAGCAATATTGATGTAAACTATCGATGTAAACATGATAGAATAATAATGTAGATTAGTGATGCTTTTACTATCATATAATAAAGATATATTTGTTTATGTGAAATATAATGATAATTAGACTTTCAGAGCATTTCATTCACTTCTCTTTTTCCTTTATGAAATTTTAGTCTGAATTCAGCTTTTTCTGGTCTTCAGATATTTGTATGCAGCTGCTCGACAGGGTCATCTGCCAGCTTTTTTAAGTTGTACTAATACAGTACATGATAGTCCACGCGTTGCAGTGTTTGTATGTGTAAGTCAATGAAGATTTTTTCACAATGAAATGCCATGGTAATGAAAATTAGACTTGATAGAGGAATGCTGGTACCTAATTTAATCACAATAATTGATTCGTTTTCTACTTTGAGTTGGAAATATAAATTAAAAATCAAATTTCATGCACAGGAATAAAGTTTAGATCATAGTTGCATGAATCAAAATTTTTCAAACAAATTAGCCATCAATGAATAAAGAACTGCTCCAATTTATTTAGTTTGATATCATTACAGTAATTAAGGATGCGAAAAAACCGCATGTTTCGGTAAATTAAATACGTGTATAACTCGTTTTGAATTAAATATACGTTTATCTATATGTGAATCGAACAAAAGCTTAAGCACTATTTATCTGATCATATAATGCATCTTTTTTATTGCCAACATGAAGAATCATCCTTTTTTAATTCCTGATGCATAAACCAAAATGGAAATGAGAAAAAGCAGCCAAAAAATACGCAGTCAAGAGCTTATCGACATTTAAAACTTTTGTTGCGTGGAATCTTGTAAGCATCCAAATAATTATTATACTTCTCTTTCAGGTCATGCTCTCTTTCATGCTATCATTTGCTGGTAACTTGTCTGAACTGATCAGTTACATTTCGTTTTGCCAATGGCTTCAACGTTTCATCACCATTTCTGCGTTGTTATGGATTCGCTTCACGCATAAACCTATCCACCCTGATGCTTTCCGGAACCCGATAATTGTACCAATCTTATTCTCAAGTATCTGCACTGCTTTGGTTAGTTTCTTCAAATAATGATATAATGAATGAGATCATGCTCGGAAAGCATTTAAAATATCATTTGTTTCCTTTGCTAGTATTTTAAAGCATATACAAAGTTTGAGATCTATGAACTTCATTTAAAAAAAACTGGATGAAAAATTTATGCATCAATTAGCTCTGGGGAGCAAGCCACAATTGAATAAAGGTCTCGCTATATTTATTTACGGTTTAAAATTTTAATGCTCGAAAAATTTGATTTACTACAAGTCACAGATTATAACAACCGTAATCTCGAATATTCAAATGTGCATTATTGGTATACCGGTTGTGATCTGTGGTTTAATGATATATTTCTTATTTCTGTACGAATATTCATTACCATCAATCCAAAGTTATCAGATACTTGCTTATAAATTAAACAGTAAGCATTGTCTCAAATTATGATTATTTTACAACGTGAACAATTACTGCAAAATATAAATTATTTTATTTGATAGTCAACCATGCTCAAATATTTAGATTGCAAGCTGAATAAGTTTAAATTATAATCTTTTTTTTTTGATAAAAATCGTTTTTCAGTCCGCATTTTTAATAAATCTAGAGAATAAAGAATTAGTAATTTTTGGCTCACAAACGACACTTTCTACTTTTAGCACTATACTGAAACTCAAAACTTCAAGTGCTAATTCTTATTCAAGCTCGAAATTATTGCACCTGCAATTAGATTTAACTACTGTTTGCTTTCAGATAAGATAACAGCATATATGCAAATAATGTTTGATGCAATGCCTCAGACTACCAGCGAATACGAAATGGCACAACCTCTTCTAGTAAGTCATACCACGCCTACGTTCCCTACTGAGGTCAGCACCATCTCTGAACGTCCAAAACTCACAATTGAAAGTGTTTATCAAGTAATTAGCACTGATAAGGTAGCAATATCCGTACAAGAAGCGTCGCTTCGGACACGTAAAGCAGTTTTAATTGACGTGGACCAACAATCATGACTTTCGTCAGATGAAATTAGAATTTGATCAACGCAATTTGCATTGAATACGTGTTTTCATAATACTGACCTCTAAGCGTCTTGGATAATCGAAACGTGGAATTACAGTAACTGCATGAAATCAAACGAGTGATCACTAAATAACTATCAAGTTCCATTTTCAAAATAAGTCCCTTACCAAGGTTGCAAGTTCAAATTAATAATGTCATTCAGTACACGGTGCTGAGAGTCTTCGATTCGTTACCGGCAGAGGTAAAATGCTTTACAGTCTTTTATAAGATATAAAAAAACGAGTATAACTTCAGAATTTCACAAGATATAGTTCAGAAGAGATTTGGAAAATAACCACATCATGATATATGTAGTTCTCAGTTTATAATATCCAACATTCATTCACTAATTAACTATGAATGAATTCTTGTATATCAAAATCAAAAAAATCATGGTATCATCTGCAATCTGCAACACACATTTACACTTTCCTTTCTACTTATGAATTTTATAGATATCAGTACAAAATCCATTACTTAAACACAATCATCATATTATGTTGATGTCTAATGGGGATACAGAATTCTAATTTTGTTTGAGATCCTTAGATAACGATAACCATCTTGCATTCACTGCAGAAACATATATTTCTAAGAAAATTAAAGACCAAAGGAAGGCCAGATAGATATATCTTGCCATCTTTTTTAGTTTTCTCTTATTGCGTCTTTCTTAAGTTTGCAACTCGATTGTTCAGTGATAAATTGATTTAGGTGTTTTTAGATGGGTGAAAATACTTGTTTTCATTCTTACTTTTTATTAGAAATAAAATATAAGCAAACATAATAACAAGTCCTAAAGCCGAAAAATGACATTTGAAACTGAGCTCTCAAGTATACAGCAACAATAATAATTATTGTTATTATCATTCTTGCTATTGTTGAAGGTAACACCGTTACCATTATTACGACCACCAATATTTATAAAAGAGATTTAAAGAAAAGAGAGCTTTACCTCTCCAATAATTCAGCTTTTAATTCTGCATTCGTCTGTCCATTTTCATCCAATCTTATGCTACAAAATACATCAACAGAAATAGAATCAAAGAGTGCATGCTTTATTTCACTCATTTGATACTGTTACGCTAATCGAATTGCAGATATTACAGACAGTTAATGCCTGCAACTAAAGCAATGTAACGTATCAAGCAGCATGGCACTTTTTCCATGCACATAAGTTTAATGGGCCATCACTTTAGAACTCGACAACGAGATATAAATGTCAACGCAGTGCAACTGTAATTTCAAAAAAAAGATTATTTAGTGGTTTGAAAAACAAAATAAAAACCAAGCAACAATTTCATTCAGCTTTTCTCTGTTATGAATGTCAAAATGAAAAACTGAAAATGTCGTATCAAGTTATTTCAGATTTGCTTTATCTGCAATGAAGCGTTTAAATTGCTAGTATAAAAGATGAATTCCAAATTTCTTCAGAGACTGACAATACAGCACCGATATTATTACACAATGAATTTTCTTTATTGCATTTATTCCTGAGCAATAAAATTACTCAGCATTAATAATATCATTACTTGATATGCAACAAATTATTAATAACACTAATTGATATTGCAATGAAACTAAATTATTCAAAAAAAAATTAATCAAGCATTGCTTGAATTTCAATGCAAGGCAAATAAGTACTGTAACTCGCAATCAAAGATTATGGATTAAAAGTTGTGTAAGTAGCGTTTTTATTTCTTGGTTGCTCATCTGAACCCTCACATCATTATTTTGGTGCTGTTAGAATAGATTATTTTGACAACAAAAATACAAAAGATGTGCTGTTTCTCATCATTACCTTGGCCTGAGTCAATCGTACCACGTAGCTTGAAGTAAAATGATTTGTCATCACCAAGCAACCAATCTTGGAATTAGTTAACACATTAATAACTTATTCGCACTATTATTTCATTAGTCGGTTTAATCAAAAATATTACCCTTCTTCCTGCTATAAAAGCTGATTTTTGCTATTATGAGCTGATACCACTGAAAAGTGAATTTAGTGGCAAGAAAATGAGCACGTGTGAGGTACAATGAAAGTCAGAACGATGACTGCACAAAATTGATTGAGGTACTTACACTCATTTCTTTATTAGCTAGCTGCTCAGATAAATACTGAACTGATAAAATCCTGAAAAATAATTGCAGTAATAAAACACGAAGACGCTACTGTTTGTTTTAATGAAAAATGCATAATTAAGTTTAGTGTAAGATTTTCGGTAAAATTTTGCGTAGCTGTTTGTTGCGAATATCTTAGCTCAACTTCGTTTCCGCGGAGAAATTCTAGCTGAAAAATTATTTATATGCACTCATAGCTTTAAGATGATAAATCATCACTATATTGTTCACTTCTTTGAGAAATTACAATTATGCTTTATTACTATTGTCGCTTATCAATACCAATATTGATGCCATTGCTATAGTAAATATTACCACCAAACTTAGTGATCGCATGTTCTGGTATTGTCAGTGATAAGTGTTTTTATTCCCACCGCGTCGCGTTCATAGAATTCGTTACTATCTCATCTCAAATCATCATAGAGGGAATTATTTTTGTTCTGCACTTCAACTCTACTCCTACAGAGTTCATTAGCCAGTAGATCACATTTTCTCTTTTCCTCGTTTTCGACTGCTATTGGCATGTACTGAGTAAAGATGCCACCCTCTACCAGCACTGCTTCACTATCGCATCTTAGTTATTCAATCGACCTGCACTTACTCCCATTATTTCTGTTCTTACTCGCGTAGTGACTATTATCTCCACATTCTAATCGTGACAATCCCTTGCTCCTGAACGGACTGGCTTCGTATGCGTCTGAATGCTTTCAAACCAAACTTCTCATGGAGTCTCAGGTGGATGCATCACAGATCACAGCACTTCATTATGCATAATCATGTTACCCTTACACGCTCCGCCAGCATGCTTAAAGCTTTATAACAGTTACGTCATAGCTATATGTATTATATATATATATATAAATAAATATATATATATATATATATAATCTGTGAAAATTAAAGTGAAATTATTGAAAAAGTTTTTAAAACATTTACAAAATATTAGAACACTTTGGAAGTACTTTCCTTCTATAATTATCCCAACTTTTACTACTGCATGAAATTTTAATTGTCTCGG
>UYYF01000196.1:0-29511 GCA_900618365.1 Thelazia callipaeda
TATATATATACCAAGTATATGCTGACAAAAACTCTTTACGAAAATATTCTTTCATTTTTTAGTTCAGCAACATCTGCAACGTAAAGCAATCTAGGGAAAAAATGTATTATGTTTTGGAAAAGGATATTTTCATTGTAATACACAACAAAAAATACCACACATAACAATTCAAAAAATCAACTTTGTAAGAGAGTAAATATTTACATTTGCCAGACAAGCAATCAGAAAAACGGTAGAAACACTAAACAACGCAGCCCAATGCTTTCGGAAATCACATTGTGACTGTAATGTATATATAAACAAGCTGATCACAGTCAAAGCTGTTAGAATGACTGCTTGAATAACGATTTTTGCTTCAAAAAATGAAACTGAAATAAAATTTTCCTGATTTTAGCAAAATACAAACCTCATCCATAAAAGAGAATTTTTCGTTCTATAAGGCCTATTAGTACTGTTGGCTTCAACCGATTTCTACTAACATATTTATTTTTGAATTAGACACTGTTTGTAACTGACCTCAGTTATTTTCCACAAATGCAGATAATAAAATTAATACTCGTTAATCATAAATGAACAATAAAAAAATCTGCATGAAATGAAGATAATCTTATAAGAAAATTACTTTCTGCAATTCAAAAAAGCATTTTTTTTGAAAAAAAAAATGAAGTACGTAATTACAATATTGTCCATAACTAATTCATTCATTCAATTAAAAACTAATAAAAACCCTTACCAGCAGTACCAACAGTAACTGATTGTGCAATGGTCCATAAAATCAGCAAAAAATAGTTAAGGGGAGTTCTACGAGCATTGATAAACATTGCGAAGAGTAAAATGAACGAACCCATTACAGATAAGATTAATATCCATGATCTGAAAACAGAAATAGTATAATGTAAGTGAATAAACTAATTAAATACTTTATTCAATGTGATGTATAATTCAATAAAAAAAAAGAATTTTCATGTTACCCTAATCTATCTGTAATTATGCTCAATTTAAAACTCTGGTCTTTAAGCTTTTTTTTGCTGAGAACTATGAAAATATAAATAAGCATGAATCTGTATGAGCAAAATATTCACTGTAGCATCGTTTTTTTATTTCAAGCATGAAAATAAGCAACATCAGTATTAATATCTTTTTAAATCTGCTAGTTTTTTCAGTTTTTCAGAACTTTTACATTTATCCACACCAATATGTGGATTTTCTAAGAAATGGATAAAGACTTCATTAAATATTTATAAGCATAATATCCTTATAAGATCAAATGGTTAATAACAGCGAATTATCTGCATCGAAGAGTTTGAAATACGAATCTTAGTTAAGCAAATTTTTCTAGCAATTGACTTAAAATAAAGTGAATAATCCTTATCAGAAAACTACTGATACAACTGACGATACATTGTTCCATCTGTAATGAATTTAGAAAATTACGAAAGGAAATGTCAAAATAATTCCTAAATTTTATTTTTAGGACATATTTTAATCACAAACTTTGAGAATAGCTAAAGTAAGATAAAAAGTAAAAAGCTACAACCAAAAACTATCCGTATTTACTATCAATTTAGTTGAAATTTAAAAAATATTTACGTCAGAGTTAAATTATTGCAAACGCAATATCGTCACCAACTGTAAACTATGTATAAATTAATTTTAATTTTTCAATGAGAGACTGATATTATTTTACATGCACTGTTTTATGCACAACTGAAGCAATGAACTTAGATTCATATTCCAACTCTTCCATCAAATCTGAAAAAATAAAATTGATAACAAAGATGATAGACAAGAAACAAACCTAATGAGAGCCTTTTCTCTAACCTACTGGTTTTGAAGTGAATTCTATTCAAACATTTCCATCAAAAACCAAGCAATTTAATAATTTACATAAAATGAACATAAAAATCTTGCTTGAAAGTCATTTTCTTCAGTTTATTAAGAAAGCATTTTGGAAAAAAACTAAGTCTCAAATCTTAATACTGTCTATAAACTGTTTAGTTAGAACAAACTGAACAGTTCACTGAAGAGGCAAGACGTAACAATTTAAATTTATAAGATTCCTCTTAAGACAGGTTCTGAATAAGCAAAGACAATCATAAATGAACGAAAAATGTTTTGTAGCTGATAAACGTAAAAATGAAGAAATTGGTTTCGGTGAATTGTTAGTTTTTAAAAAATCTCAAAAATATGGTGAAAAGTAAAGAAAAAAAGAATTATCCAAAAATTCTTTGATATATTCGATCAAAATGGTAATGCAGTAATTAGTGAGGTCGAATAAGTGTGCACTATGGACTGATTTTTACTGCTTTTCTTAATCTTCTAGAGTGTAGTGATTTCCAAATGTCAATTTAGTAACTGACTAACTGACTACGTTTTCTATGAATTAGATATACGTGATGTAATTCCAGCTTTTAAAGATTATCTATCATCAGATGATGATGAGGTCAATTACTCAACTAAACAACAAAAAACTAATGATTCTAAAGCCTAAAACATTATTGCAGTTTGAATGAAAGTTGACGTAAATAAATATGTAAGCCTAATAGCAGCGCATAATAGCAACGTATATTTTTTATATTTCCTCATTTAATATCGGAAAACTCTTTTCACTTTCAATTTAGAAACTGATTTTTTACACTGAAATCTTAGTGGAGAAACTTTTGAATTTTACAATAACTATTCTACCTATTTTGAAAATAACTTTCTTTGAAATAATGAAATAAGTCATTGCAAATAAATCAATTAGTGCAAAAATATAAAAGATATAAACAGATAAGATCTTAAGTTAGATGAAATAAATTATACATTCTAAAAATATGACAAAAAACAAAAAAAGCTTACTGCTGTTGCAAAAACAGACGTACTTCTGGTGTCACATACAATGATGTACAAAATATGGCTGTGATCAACAGCTGAAAAGACAGTATGCCGAAAACTTTTCGAAGAAATCCTGAAATTTAAATGTGTTATCAATTTAAACCATACAAAAAAATTTTAAATTAATTACTCTACAAACTGAATTCTGTGGGGGCAAAGTATTATAGTTACATTTCATATGCACTTTTTATAATATTCTATACCCGTGAGACATCTCACGTATTTATACGTATTTTGATAAAGGGAATAAAAACTACGAATAAAAACTACAAGTAACACCTAATTAGAAAATAAAATAATTATTCTTGCATAAATTGATAAATTTAATATTATACAAAACACTATTTTTATTTTTACTGAAAAATAAATACATAAAAGTAATAAACGGATTTTGAAAAAATGCATGAACTGTAGTAGTTTGATTACTTGCTGAGAGAATTATAAATACCAAGAAAAAGTATACCTAATCGAACAGTGATATTAGAAAGAGCAACAGCACTCAGGTTTGCAGTACCTTTAGCAAAATCAGTGCCAATCGTTCGAAAATGATTTCCTGGATTACCCTGATCTGTCTTTGATCTACTTAATGCTTCATCATAACTAGGTAGATCAGGATAATTGGCAAGTTCAACATCTTCTTCTGCTTGCAAAAGTGGAGTAGTTGTCATATAAAATGCTGCAAAATGCAAACTCAATAAAACATTGAAGCTAAATCAACCAACGTAGTACCAGATATTACAGACAACGTGTACTCACTGCCGAAACTGCAGGAAAACGTAAACTACTTACGTCCGCCATCAAAATTATATAAAATTACTTGAGTATCATAACGAATTTTGTGATCGCTTTGAAAACATTCTAGCAGTTACAACTCAGATGACTTCCGTATCTTCCTGCATACCGTAATTTTACCAAATATATATTACTGTCTGACTTACTGTAACCGTGTTGCTATCATGGTGGCTTTGATATTTGAAATCAGTTTCCAGCCAAATTATGCGAGTAGTTTTCTGCAATTTTTTGAGTACTTTGTTTTATCTGATACCGTTTTCGGATTCAATTTGCTGTATTTTGATTGTTATAGAAAAAAATGAAAAATTTTATTATGGCTTACAAACAGTAATCAGTTATGGTAGGAAATAAGCGAAAATTTAACCAATTACAGTATTAGCATCAACAATTACAGAGAAAAGCTCCTGAATAATTTTCATTAATAGTCTCGAAGAGATCAAAAAGTCTTGAAAATTCTTGAGAAGGAACAGAAAGAATGCATTTCAGAATCCTCACTGATTTGCTAAATTAGATCAACTTCTGAAAATCAAACGTCTCGAGAAGAATTTTTTTATTTCATTAAATTAAGAATACACGAAATTTAGAAAAAATTGTAAACAACGACTTTAAGCAAAATATTTTCTTCATATTCATCGATGGTCAACGTAAGAATTCACATTAAATGATGATTTCCATTTACAAATTTTTGATATTTACTTTTTGAATTATAAGTAAAACTCCAAATGTCTGTAATAAATTGTTCACGTGATGTGCGTGACCACTAAAGTATTAATTCTTTTTTAATTACATTTTGTCTTCATTTGATCATAGCATGATTTTTTCGAATGCTCGATCCGTCATATTAATAGCGTTGGGTTATCATAAAAATCCTCCCAAAAAAGTTTGCTTTTTATTAAATTTTCATAATTTACCGAAAAATTGTGAGCTTGTTTATAAGAAAATGACCAGCTTGTTGTATTCTAGCTTATCTTATCCAAATATATTAATGGACCTGACCTTTAGCCTTAAAACTTCACCTGGAATTCGCTTTTTGGTTGATACGTAGTTCTTCATAAATTGAAGAAAATTACTGTGTCCCTTCCTTATCAGTTTACTGTAAAGAGTACCTAAAAAATTTTTGATCTCAATAAGATTGTTTTCTAAATTTGAAATTTAAATTAATACAAATATAAATAACAACACTGAGGTACAAAAATTCAAGCTACCAATGGACACTTATCTAAAAAAAGAACATAAAATGGTATTTAAAAACTTGAAAACTTTAAAATTTGAATTTTTAGAACTTTGTAATAATTGAGTACACCTTTTTTGAACGGAAACATTTTTGTCTGCTGCCTTCGGTAAAGTTGACGACTTTTTTTCAGCTAATATTTTCTTCTGATCACTTCTTAAAGTATTAAACGACTAGTAAGCGAAACAATAGTAATTAGCAGTTTAATATATAATTTCTCGTAAATCTCAAACGAATTTTAGATTTCTAAAGTAAGCTTTTTGAGTTTATCAGTTTGTTTTTTGAATGAATTTCTTGCTGAATAATTTCACTTATACGTAAAACAAGAAATTGTTTTACGTGTAAGTAAAATATTTATTACTTCAAAAAATTTTGATTGCTAAAAAAATGTAAAATTTATATTGACAAGTTTGTTCGTTGAGTGCAGTTTCTAGCAAGAATCCTTTGCACTAATGTATTTGCTAATATTCGATTGTCAGTTTCTTGATCATCTTCTAAAATTGTTTCTGAAGGACTCGACAAAGCATTTGCACATATTTGTTCGTCATCAAGCCTAAATGAACGTTTCTTTTTTCTCGGCTTTTGAAATTAATTTTAAAAATATTATATTCTAAAACCTTGAAAATGATTATTTCCATTTGCTGAATCAATAGTGAATGAAATCAATCAAAGTTTCAAGGATGCTAAAATTTGAAAATTTACCCTTTGACCTGTCAACTTTTTATCATCAAGTGGCATTCAAACTATTAAAAATAAATTGGCGCCCAATTTTTATTTCAGTATAAATTTTTACACATTCCTAATATTTTGTACCAACAAAATAATAGTTGTTTAATCAGATAATATGAAATATTATAATAAAGTAAAATATGAAATATAAAATTTTTTGACTAATTAGTATTCAAAGAATTCTTGTTGGGAAATTCTGGTATTTCTGAGAGATATTTACCTGTTTCTTGCAGTCGTCAAGTATGACTGCAAATCCGAAAAGATATCTGTTGTGCAAGTTGGCTTGAATATTAACTCATCATTCTTATTAGCTGCCCAAACTTGCCGATAACGAAAATAACAGTGTATGTTGTAAATAAATATGATTATATAAGTTATTACAAAAACCCTGAAAATATAATTTATATTTCAAATTGGATATATTACTGATCACTACACTACGAAGTAAATTTATTGAAAATACCAAAAATATGCAAGTAATTATATCATTCAATCAGCAGTAATGGTGATATTAATTGTAAGAACAATATTTTGTAACAACGATTTAGAGCTTTGAATTTGTTTGCAAATGCTACTAAATAAACTTAAGATTTTAAGATTTCTTAAAATACTAACTTAAAATTTTGTTATTAAATAAACGCTTAAAATCCAACTCTCATTAAATTTATTGAACAATATTTATTTTTAAAGTAAATGATTCACGCAATATTTGCATAAATTGCTGCTAGATATCGAATGCGTGAATTGTCACGAATCACGCGTTCTATACTAGCCAAACGTCCTTTGAACTCCTTCCAGGAGCGTGGCATGCGTGGAATTACGATTCGTATACTTTTTCCAAAAACTTTCCATGTGTACGACTGCTAAAATTATAAAGTTAGTATACGAATCGTAATTCCGCATGATTGAATAAGTATGAGCTTAAGAAACAGAACATTTTTTATAAGTTAGCTCGACTTTCTAAAATAAATATTTCTAAACAAAAAAAGGTAAATAAGAGATTTGGTTTATTTTCAGAAAGCTAATTCAAAATTTTCAAAAATACATAATTATTAGTCTGTCCAATTTAATCATTGCTGTTTAAGACTGCTACATTTTGCAGTAAATGAATTACTGTAAAAATAAACAAACTTTCCCATCGAAAAATCCCGCGACTTTCCAGAAAACTTTGTCGTAAGCTTCTTGAATTTTTCGTTTCAAGTTCAGCACTATTTGGCTAGCTTCTGATTTCCAAAACGTTATTCCTTGTAACTTATTTTTTCTCCTTCAAAATTAAAATTTACTTCAATTAATAATGAAATCAAATGCATTCATAAAATAGTAAAAGTTAGCTGTAAAAAAGTAAGTAGGTATTAAACTGTATGAGAGGAATGTAATACAGTAAATTTGAACCTGCCAGAGTTTTGTCTTTTGGTTTCTAGTGCAGATTTTCTCGATGGCACAGCTATAATTTCAGAAATAATAGTCAAAATCAATAGAATCCATACCCATGACTTCATCTTCTGATTCACAATATATGCATAAAGTTGAGTGATGATAAACAACTCAGCTATAAAATAATAGAATGACTGTTATCTAGAATTGATATCACTTTGAACTCTATTAATTTACTGTCAGTATGTTGTTAACTTGTTTAATAATTATTATGTTTAAAATAATTGAAAATTTAAATTTATTATTACTTATATGCAGATATAAGTATTTGAGTAAACCTGTATTAAGTAATGAAAACTTCACAGCTGAACATATTCAAAAAGTTCAAAATATCGTAACAATGAAGTTTGAATACATTAAATATGCAGAAGAAAAAATAGAATTAGCAAAGTAAAGCTTTGAATTTTAAAATACAATTTGGTTTCAAATGAAACTTAAAATAGTTATTTTTTTGAACTGGCAGTCAGTTTCGCTAATGTCAATTTACCGTACTGATCAATAAAGTAAAATAACTGACTGATAATTGAAATAGTTTTACTTTAGATTTGAGAGATTAGAATCGATTTTCACTCTGTAATATATCAATCAATATTACTGATCTATTTATGCCAAAAATTTTTGCATATCCGTCAAAAGATAAAATTAAAAACAAATAGTGAATAGTCATTTCAGATATAATAAATTTTAAACTTGCATATTGCTGAAAATTAGCATTGAAATTAACTCAGTCAAAAGCAGAAAGTAAACGTCAAATGTGTAAATTTTGTTACTTGAGAAATTTGAGTAGCGGTTGTCGATTTGCGGGAAAACTCCCCTATATGCAGTTATTTTCGCGCATTAAGAAGACAATCAAAGGAATTATCGCGCCTTTCTCGAAAATAGGTCATGATCAAATCACTTTACTTTTTACTTTTTGCTCCTTCCAAACTTTGTTATCACTCTGTGCTCAATCTTTCTGATTAACTTTGAAATACAAGTTTGCAAAAATAACTTAACTCTTGAAAATGCGAATATACCGAACAATTATCATAAAATTATTTGAAAAAAATAATTGCAATAAACTTACCAACAAAAAACTTACGTGCAATTATACTTTTTTGTTACAAGAAAAAATTTTCAAAAATTTATTCATCCATTCGATATATTCGCATTTGTCAGGGGCTTCATCAATATCACAGTTTGAGACAATTTATAGATTTAATTTATAAATTAAGTTATGATGACACATTTGTTTATTGCTTTACCATTTGATTTGAATAACAAATTAGTTACAAAAATTTTACTTTTTTTGGTAAAAGTTTCTGCTACAATTACTTATTAATGAGTTGAGTAAACTGTGTGCTTTTAAATTTAAACTATTTTCAAATGCTAAAAAAATTAGGCTGAAAAGTTTGGCTGAAAGTTATTGCAATTGAATAAAAATTATAAAAAGTTTTGTAAAGGTTATTTATCAGAACTGTAGTGGCTATTCTTTTTCGAATTGCAGCACTAGTTTTTTTAAGCTAAAAATTGTATTCCCTCATAATTTAAGGTAATATTTAAGTGGGCAATTAAGTTTACAACAAAAAATAACACTATCAACAGGCTGTAACATGTGATTTTTAAAAATTCTAAAAGGTCAATGTACATTGACCTCTTAGAATGACGTCATTAAAAATGTTTTGACTTATTGAAAATGGAATAATATTTAATTTATGTTGTAGAAAAAAGTGGGACGAATAATGACACTGAAGAAGCGGTAAAAGTATTTGCTACGAACTCCGATTCAAATTCCAGCATCACAAATTCAAAACAAAGAGTTGGAAATGACGTTACTATCAATTAGAAACTTCTAAATTCACGGAAACATTAAATGACAGAATTATTTGAAGAATATTTATAATTTTTTCAAAGTTTATTTTGAACCAACTAATTTTTTGAAAACTTTCCCAAAAGCACATTGTGCAGATGTCAAAAACTATTAGAATTTAATTTAAACAATTACTGAAATTTTTTCAAAATAAATTTTCAGGAAAAGTTAAGCTGTTCAGCAAAACAGAAAAGGAATAAAAATCAGGTCTGAATATTTGTGTCAAATTTTTTTACAATATAAAAAAGCATCTTTTTTTGTGCTTCAATAATTCGCTCAAAATTATTTCCATTTCAATAGAATACTTTAATTTCAATAATTTATTTGATGCTAAGAATTTTTGAATGATACTATGGATGATTAATTGAAATAATTAATTAAAAAGTAATAATTTTTGAAAGTAAAAAAAATGATAACAATTATTTTTATACTTTTTTAAATAGTAAGATTCTACTACAATTACCGTATAATTTTTGTACAATTATTGTATTGTTTTTGTAGTTTTCATCAACGAAAGCAATACGTGATATGGAAAATAGTACGGAAAGTGAATTGACATCGTATGACTCGCAAAAAAGCACAAGTACTCTTTCAGGCAGAGAATTAGAAAAGCTATCCAAGAAGAATGACAAGACTGATCTCAAAAGTCTGGTATATTTTGATTAAAGATTTGACTATCAGAGCAAGTATTAACTCTAAATCAAATGCTCATTTAGGTTTAGGTTTTTTTTGATCTATTATTGATTTTTTTATTTTTAATTCATTTAAATCATTTTTTGAATTTGCTGATTTATTGTTTCACGCAGGTGTGAAGTCACTATTTTTTCTTTTTTTGCAAATTTATGCACACATTGCACTTTTTTGCTTCTTTAGCTCATTATGAATTAGATTAGAAAGAATTTAGATCTTTGTATCAACCCGTTGTCAGCAAAGAATGAGATGGTGCTATTAGCAGTTCGAGGGAAGAATAAGTAGAACATTAGCTTTAGAATAAAAATAGAATAACTACAGTATAAAAAAATTCAACGATAAAATAATTAGGATTTAATATGAGCAAAGATTCATTTTTATCCATCAAATTGACTGAAATCCAAATTAAAACTTAAGCAATTATTAAATTGAATATTTAAAATTTTGCAAGTTCAAATAAAAAAATTAGTCCAATGTTTCAAATTTTACTTTCAGATATCTACGCATGAAAATGTGAAAGAATTAATACCAACTGCTCGAAAACATATTAGAGAACAACCGGTTATTAGATACAATCCATGGATGCCGTGGGAAAAGTTATCTAAACGTGATGCAATGTTCTCGCGCACCGAAGCTTCGCTTAATGCCGCTTGGAACGCAGCACTTTTTGTACGTAATTTTTGTAACACAATAATTTGATTAAGTCAAAAGTCGAAAACAGCAGCATTTGAAGCGCTAGCGATTTTCGAGATTCTTCATTAGTAACACTGCTAATTGGGACCTTTTATACTACACAATACTTAATTCCATTGTTTTGGACATTTTCAAATCCTATTTTTAATTGATTAATTTCTAATTATTACACCTTTATTTTATCATTACTTTATGATATTTATGCTTTATAATTTAAAAATCTAAATATCGTAAAGTAATAATTAAATCAATGAAAACGTAATAAGTAAAATAAGAATGTAATTATTATTCTAAGTTCGCATTTATCATTTTTTTATTTTCAATATTTTTTAAAATTTTGGGTAATTTTTTAATACATCAAAAATTAATTGATTATTTATATTATAGTTTGTATGTAAGTTAATTGCATTTCAGATGGATCAAAAACAGATCAAAAGAAGTAGCAAAAAATTGAAGCTTTTGCAACCTAAGGTTAGCATAAATCAACGAGCACGTAGGATTACGTTTAGTGTATTAAATCGATCAAATCAAACAAGTGATTCGTTTAATATTGATGAATTTCCCATGAAAAATAGTTAAATAATACTGACTGATTAGTTTTTTTTTCTTGTTTAATTTTTAAAAAATTTAACAAAATTCTGAAAAACTGAATAAAAAATTACAAGGAAATTAATTGCATTTACATGCTAAACATGAACTGAACTGCTTAGTGAGTAAAAGTGGATGAATACTCTTTTCTATATTTGAATAATATTTCAATAAATATTATTAGTATAATACAACGTAATATACAATAACATATAGAACAGCCAACAGTACTATCAGAACCGCTGAATCGAACGAGATGAATTGCCTGAAATTAATACTAAAGCTGTAACATATAATACCAGAAACAAAACAGTAATAGCATTTGATTTGATTATTTGAAAAAATTTAAGATATTAAAAAACTATGTAAAATTTCTGCTGAAAAACTGATCATTTTGTGAGTCAATCTGATCAATTATATCAAAAATAGATTATAATCATTTGTGCTATTTTTAATTCGACTTATCAAACACTAAATTTTTCATATGTCATTAAATGTATTCAATTACAAACGGTAATTTTTGATAAAAAATTTGCCATAATTAAAGATATTTGCTAATATTTTGAAATGTTTTTTACACAATTAAAATTTTAAATAATTATTAAAAAATCTAAGCTGAAAATTTATTAATAATTTTTGAGTAAAAAATAACTATGTATGAAGTGAAATTTACTTTTTTGCTACTTTTATTTCTTTTTTTACTTCTATTTTTGCATTGTTTGAATGTGACACTTTTTCTTCCTGAAATTATCAAACTTTACTTTTTTCAGAACATTTTTTAGAAATTGTAAAAAAGTTTGTTACTTATCGAAAACTTACAAAATTTGAAAGGCATCTAGTCTAAATTTAATTAAACAAATAAAGCAAATTGTTAAAATTTTGTCACTTTATAAATAATTTTTAAAAAAAGCTCAAAATTTGATATTTTATTTCAAGCTACCATTTCTGCCACTAAATATTCTTGTAACATTTTTCTAGCATCAGTAGAATGCCCAATATCTTCGAATGCTTCAGTAGCATCTAAGCCAGCCTGTTGTAGTAATACCTCACAACCACCTGGATGCTAAAAAAGTGTGCTTAGATGGAATGTCTTCCAAAAATTATTCTGAGTTTATTTTTTGATTCAAGCATTTTGATCTATTGAGGACAAGTTTTCAAACATGATAAATTACAAATCAAAAAATTAATGAATCTGGTCATGCACAACCAAATCATCAATGAATCAAATAAGCCAATGATTTACAGAACAAGTCATGAAGGACTAGAATAAGTCAACGTTAAAAAAAATTATCTGTAAAAGTATTCACCTCGTCTAGGAATTCTGTCACGTCATAAACCTTGTTGTCAATGCATACCCATGAACTCTTACTACTGTTATGCTCAGCAAGTTCTGCATGTGTAATTTTTCGCAGATTATTCATTTTCATTCTAAAACATTTATTTACGATTTTCCTGAAATATATGAAATTTGAAGTTTTTTGCATCTGAAGTGCATACGAAAATATTGCAGAATTATTCTTTTTACGTAAAAGTTTCATATGAAATTTTAATATTTTAATTCATTTCAAATAACTGATTTGTAATTTAAAGTGTAAAATCAATAATTTTTTAACTAAAAATTTAAGTAACTTTTTGCAATTATCTGAAATTAAATTTGCATAGTATAGTCTCGCAATACATATACTTTGTAAGTAATAATCATCGTTTCTTCACTATATACATAAAAACAAACTTCACATAGGCTAAATTTTCGTATTTAAACTTATTATCGCATAAAAATTTTTACAAATCAAATATTTAAAAAAAGAGTATTTTAAAAACAGTTATCAAAATGGAACAATTTAAAAACATAATTATAAAAATTTTTTCAACAAAAGAATTCAAATTTTGCAGTCAAAAAATATATAAATTAACAAAAAAAGTCAAAGTTATATTAAAATTACGATTTGTGTTGAGATACAGTGCTGATAAGTACTGTACGACAGACGCAGTTTGTAATAGTTTGAAGAATTAATTACCGTAAAAAGTAAAGACAAAAAATCTTTTTATTTTACAAAGAAAAAGTAATAAAAGGATAATTTGACTTATAAAATAATAAAAAATAACTTAATAAAAATAAATTAACAAAAATACTATCAGACCTCTAAATGTACTGAAAATGACAACTATTTTCGTATTGCTTTTGTAAGTTTCTTACAAAAACGAAGCAAATTAGTAGGCGCAAAATTGTGAGAGTAATATGTTTACACCGAAAACTTACTAAAATCAAAAAATGGCACAATAATTCTGCAAAACTAAAATGAATTTTAGCAAAATATATTTAATACAAAATGTGTCTTCAAAATTTGACCTTGAAATGAATGTATTATTAAAGAACTGAAATTACAAAATAAACCTGATGACAAGTATGATAACACTGCGCAGCCATACATATAATGACGCGGTTATAGGACCGGTTGTCAAGGAAAGGCACTTTGTGATCGACTAATCTTAAACATTTATATAAATGACTCCGTAAAATGTCCAAGGTTAAAGGTGAATTCTTGTCGTATGAAAGTTAGAACTGTTGAGGAATGCTTGAATGAGATAAGAAAAGATTCAGATAAGTAATCCTCTTCCATTTCCTTTAATGGATGACTTCTGACATCTTACGATATACTAATAACAAATTGATATTTGTTGAAATAGAATCGCAAAAAACTCGTAAATAAATGAGTGATTTACGGAATAAAAAATGTAATTAAAAGATGAAATTGTCAAAATTATACATTCATTTTTGCAAAGAAATGCCAATCTTTTTAGTAAAATTCTGATGAATATGCAATAATAATTAGATGCTATTTCATTGATAATATGAACTATCAGCAGTGATATTAGAATCTGGCCATTTGGTAGTTTATTGATTATTTAGAGATCAATAAAATACTGTAATGGAATTAACAGAAAGTTAAATTCATTGTTTTCACTCGAATAACATCAAATTTACGTAAAATATGACATTTGCTCCATATCACGTGAAAAATATTTTAAATATAGCAACACTTCATGTGGCGTACATCTTCAATAATGCAGATGACTTAAAAAAACATGTGGATATCACAGTGTTTGGTACTTAAAGTGATAACAGATCACAGTTGACGTAAAGTGTTAATCTACGGTAACTTAAAAATAACACTGTATCCAAGTCACATCGGTTACTGTATGAGCCGAACTAACATGCTGGACGTGTTTTTCATGGGGTATCGTGCTGCAATAGACGTTTTCTTTTCCTTGGGAGTTGAAGGGATCGGAAAGATGACCTGGAGGCTGCATCGAGTTGGGGTCAAGAATAATCATTAAGCATAGAGTCATTAAGCATAGATTGGGGTTGTTTTCTAATTCTTCTCACCACGTCTTTTACGTCAGTATCAAGTGTTCTCGCTAATACTATTTCACGTGTTTTTGCTCTTCAATCATACTTTAGTACAAGTTTTATGAGCGGCTGAAAATAAAAGCCAGAGTGATTCAGTTGCGTGAATTTTAGAATTTGCACGTATAATTTATAAAACAATTCATATTGTGCAGTCCGACGTTGTATAATATTGTATAATTTGTTGCTCAATAATAACATTGTAATTGTGCAGATTGATTTTGTACTACTAAAATTACTGGTTAATTTCAGGAAATGGCTTCAGATTTTGGTAATCCATTAAAAAAGTTCAAGTTGGTGTTTTTGGGAGAACAAAGCGGTATGTATGGTTCACGTAATTTGTAAATATTCATTTTGTTTGATTTTTTATTGCTGCTACTTGGGAATTTACTACTGTTTAAATAATTTCAGTTGGTAAAACCTCCTTGATAACACGATTTATGTATGATAGTTTTGATAATACTTATCAGGCTACTATAGGAATCGATTTCTTGAGCAAGACTATGTATCTGGAGGATAGAACGGTACGTTTCTACACCTGCAAGTTTAATAAATTAATCATTTTTAGAAAGAAGAATTCTAGAAATTTTTTTTTGAAGAATTTTGGGAAAGTGATAAGAAAAGTGGGCATTATTCCGTCGATTGCTTGAAATATTATCACTTTTTCATTTCGATTAATTTCGTACATGAAAGTAGTATTAAATTTGATCTAATTACATTGTAATCTTAATTTTTACAATTTCACATTTCGGTTATTTGATTTTTTTCAGAAAATACTTTGAAATATTTTTACATAGTTTGGAAAGAAAGTGTTTATAATGCATTTAGATCAAATTTAATACTGAAATCAATTTACTATGGTGATGTATAATAGAGACAACAACAGACTTTGACTTTTTAAACTTTTCTTAGTAAAAAGCAGATGTTTTGGAAGCATTAATTCAGGAAATAAAAGTGTTAGTTTTACATGTCTGTTTCTCCTTACTCTATAATTTATAAAGATCTCAACTATAGTTTAACTGTAGCTTTGCCACAGGTTCGACTACAACTGTGGGATACTGCAGGACAAGAACGTTTCCGATCGTTAATTCCATCTTATATTCGTGACTCAACGGTAGCCGTTGTCGTATATGATATCACAAGTTAGTTTTGTGATTCACTTTTTGTTACGTGTTATATGCATATCAGGCAGAAGCAACTATTGCAGTTTTGCTATGAAATATTGTTAGTCATAGTATATTTTACTAATAGATATCATATGCGACAGGTTTAACTTGCTTTGCATAACAGTGATCGTAAGTGATAACAAAGGTAGCAGTTCAGTAAATTGCTTGTATCTGTGTAGACACAGAACTAAAGCATCTTTTGCAATGTATTTTCTTTATTTCAAACAAAGATGAAGCATGTCACTCATCGATATATTAAAAAATCTTTCACTGCGATTAAGTCGTTGTTTGTTTTCTATGAAATTTTTAGAAGGTTGCTTCTTCAATTATTGCTCGTTTTTTTCTTGTTTCGCTGTTTTGTTCTTTTTTTTCTTTGTTTGGTATTCATTTCTTTCAACTTCTTTTTATGTTTTATTCGCTTTTCTTTTTTGCCTGATACCAGGCTTCTGATTTGTATTTTACGAGATCTTAACTCTTTTGATTTTGGCTTTGGTTGTTTTTTTTTAATGTTCCCAGATTTTTTGTGCTTTTTTAGCAGGTTTCTTGCTCCTGATAGCTTAACTGCATGTTTTTTTAACGGATGACTACTTATGCCAAAATTTTTTGGTATTTTTATTTTCAGTACCGACTTAACTTTTTTTGATTCTTTTTGTTTTGTACCTTTTCGACATCCTTGTTTTGATTTTTGTGGTTTTCTTGTGTACTTATTATTATAATTATTAACTTTTTCTGTTTTCTTCAAAGTTTCTTTAGGTTCTCCTCCAATATCTACTATAGTATGGTCGGAATAATCACTGCTTTCTCCATGTGATGTCCTTTCAGATGTGGCTATTTCTTGTGCTGCAAAATTAGCTTGAAGAAACTTTTCACTCCGAAAATACTCTTGCTGTTTGAATTCACACTGCTTAATCATGCTTATAGTAATGAAAACGGCTAAAGTTTACCTGATGCAGGGTTTTTCATCCGGAAAAAGTTTAAAGCACTTTTGCTCCACTGGCTAACTTTCGTTAATGCTGCTTCACCAAATCCTTTTGTCGCTTTTTTGCTCATATTTTCTGTACACTCGGTAGAAACTTCTTCTTTGTCAGTTTTCTTTATTGAAATTATGTCTTTAGTTTTACCAGTTGATGGTGTTGCAGTAGTCACTGCACCATGTTCAGATATAGATGGTTGTGGTTCAGTTGGTGATGCAATGCGTAAATCAGTAGTTGATCCTGTTTGACTGAAATTTACTCCAAATTCGTCTTCGTTGTCCTGCTCAACTGTAGGAATTTCTTTGCTGAAAATATGTAAAGATTTCTGTATTAATTCAATTCAATCCAGTATAATAGTTTGTTGTTCATTCGTTAAGTTTAATTACTTTATTTTTTTCGGTTTTTAGATTTCACTTGCAATTTGCTATGTTTCATATTTTTTCTAAATCTGTGAGATCCAAGTGTTTTAGTAAAGTACTGATAATATTAGGCACTGCATCACGTTTTTATAGTTATGCTTGATGGATAATTTGAAAAGCTGATTAATTTTTCTGTTGTATCAAGTTTTTGAACGCATAATTTTTCCTGTTTTGCTTCGTTTATACTTACACTGGTTTGGTTATAAGCGTTTCAGATTGGATTATTTGTTCAAAAGCTGCTGCTCGTGTTTCCATTTCATCTCGTGTGTCTATGCATGTTTGAATTTTTCTTTCAAAATTCGTGTCGAAAACAAATTTCAATAGTTCGATTCGTTTTTGACATTCTTTCTGCATGTGTGCCTGAACTTGGAGTATTAATTATGAGTAACTGACTCATTTCGTCTTAATTTCTAGAAGTTCAATATATTATTTCTTATCGGGTTTTTCTTACTGGGAACGCAACTAAATTTCTGTTAACATATCTATAAACATTAATTAGAAAAATTACTGCCAACTTAGTGTTTCTGTAAAAATACTGATATTGTAGAGTATATGCTAAAATTTGCTTGTTAAAGAAGTGATCATATTGAATTGAAGAATTGTGAAAATTTACCAAAACATTGTTCATGATTTCGATATCATTACCAGATGCGTCCTCTTCAGTAATTTTCTGAACATTTATGAATGACTTTGAGTGATTTCCCTCTAATGTCGTTTGAGACCGACTACTGTGATCCGTAGAATCTAAATGATACGAAGACGATTTTTGGGAATCACTGACAGTTTTTGCCGTTAACATAGCACTGCGTATACATTAAAATAAAAATAATGCCAAAAAAAGTTGTATATGAGTAATGCTCAATTATTTTGAATATGGAATAATTAGAATGTTATAATCTTTTGTTCTAATAATAGATGTCTTAAATGATAATTTCGCTTACTTCGAATTTTTCGTTCAGTAAGTCTTTTACTCATTATAGCTATTGTTATTTTTCGTTAATAAAGTTAATCCAATGCAGCGGTTTATCATTTTTCAGATGCAAATTCATTCCACCAAACGTCAAAGTGGATTGATGATGTTCGCACAGAAAGAGGAAGTGATGTAATCATTATGCTTGTAGGCAACAAAACTGATCTAGCAGATAAACGGTACATTTCAATTAGTATTCTTCATTTTACATCTTTTTTTCAGTATTTGAAGGAAAAAATGGTAATAAGGATGTTGGAAAAATAATGTAGGTAAGAAAGTATCATGTGAAGAAAACAACTATTAATGCTTGAGAGATTGCGATTGTGCAGGAAGAATAAGAGTAAGAGAATATCAAAGACGAGGATAACAAAATGAAAGAATCAATTAGTTAGAAAGTATTGCACTAAAATAAGTTATTTCTCTGTGATAAAGTGGAGCTTTCAAACTTCTAGATTTATTATTGGCAGCATCGTTCACAAAGTATGCTGAGTTGTATATAGTTTTCGATTATATTGAGATCAAGAAAAAACAAGCATAATAACGTGTCAGCATAAGTTTCTGTCCCCTTTCACGAATTTGAAATATTGTTTTTATTATTATGGAGATATTAATCAATGCTCTGTTTCAAGATAGGATTTCAGACAAGTATCTACAGAAGAAGGCGAACGTAAGGCTAAAGAATTGAACGTGATGTTTATCGAAACTTCGGCAAAAGCTGGTTACAACGTAAAGCAAGTAAGTCCTACACATATCCTAAAGTATTAAAACCCTTCACATTTTCTTTTCAATGGTATAACTCCATATATATCTGGTGAATAAAGGGTCGTGCACTTATCTTATATATGAGAGACATAGCATCCTATATATCAAATTCAAAAATATCTACAGATGGCCTGAATTGTTTTCAGCTTTTCCGACGTATTGCGGGAGCACTGCCTGGCATTGAACCCGACCAGAAGGACAAACATGACAGTATGTCTTTTTCATTTTTGATATTTGTATCGAAAAATTGTTTTCTGAGTCAGATGTGTCTAAAACAGTTTTGATTCAAGAAATATGGATTTTGGTAAAATGTCACTCTCATGCACTCAAAAATAGCGCGATAGCTTATTCTTTTGAGAACATTTCTCATAATTAATCAATATAAACGTATCTTTTGTACAGTAGTTTTTCACTTTTTGAAAAACCGTGTAAGATTCAGTTATGAAGTAGCATTGAAGATAAATGTGAAACGCAAGTGATGCAAAGCGCTGCTTCAGTTATTTTGCTTGTGATCGTTATTATTTATGTTTCATGGTGTAGTCGAAAATATAATTAAACAGGATTCAAGTATGAAGATGTCGGAAAAGTTTTATGTGGTGTGCTACACTTTGTGTTTTTTACTTATAGTGCAAGAAGTGAAGTTAAGCGATGCACCTATTCGACAAGTTCAAATGCAAGAAAGTGGTTGTTGGTGTTAATGAAAGTTTTCATAAACAAGCTGATTGGCGTGGAAAAGCAATAATTCTATTCTTATTGGCTATAAATATTTCTTCAATATTATGACACTCTATGCATGCATTCTCTTATGCGTTGCGTGCTGCTTACTGTATTAAAATGATATAATTGTGATTACTGTTCCCAGTTGATTTGGAATCCTTCGCTTTCTTATTGTTTTTTTGCCATGATAGGCAAAGCCAATTTTGATGAATTTCACGCATCTCAGTAATTTGAAGTATAAATTTTTGATTAACTACTATTTGTATTTTCTTTGGAAATTTTCGTAAGATACAGTTGTTGTTTATATTAGAAAAGAATCTACTTTTTGGTACTTTTCATCAGATTAGAATGGACCGAAATTTATGTGTTAGAAGTGGAAGACGATAGAAGAAATATTATATGATCATTTTTAGTGCATCGCCTTTATCAGTTCTCTGAGGCTTTGTGCTAGTTTTGCTGGCTGAATTGCATGGTAAAGTTAGTGATTGACTTTACTTTTTCGTATGCTGTTATTAATGGTAGTATTCTTTGTTACTTTTGTGGCAAATTTGGAATATTTTGTGAATCTAGCAAACGATGTTGCTTTCGGATACTTACTCTAGCATGTACTGTTTTGCTTACTATTATCAATTAATTGATATTTCGGGTAAGAATCCTAATCAGTTAGACAGCAGCCTTCAAATTAATAAGTTTTATGTTAAGTAATAAAATAAAGCACACATAATTTACCGTATCTTCATTATTAAAGTAAAATATTCTTCTTTCTGTTCATTGTCACTGTTATCAGAATGAAAAGTGCCTTCGAAAGCACTTTTAAATAATCCCAATCTTTGCCATCTGTTATTATTAGTGCTGTTAATAAAGGTCATAGTAATTCTGCTGGTTTATATATAATTGCGATTCGAGGTGTCAAGTGGTTTGCAGGTTTAATTTTTTAACTTTTAACATAGTCATGAGGTGGTTATTTGACTGCAAGTATGCGGTAGGTTTTACGCAAATGAAAACGCATTTGAAATGCTGTCTACAAGGTTGTTTTCAATTTTTGCTTGATATTTCACTTTGGAATTTGGTTCTTTATCAGTCATAAAAGTTATTGTTTTCCTTGAATGTCTAAAGTTATCATTAGAGGGAACAAAGGAACTGGATTATAAATTGGGGAATGTTCAAACCCCTGTTGCATGATAGAATATAAGGGTTGTGGTCTGGAAAGTTTTTCTAGATCGGAATGATATTTATATTGTAATAATTTTCATTCAGAATATTGAATTCTGCAACCAAAAAATGTGTCTAATCACTTTCAAGTCATGCTGTATGGATTATAGGCTGAATATTATTGCTCTAATGATAGTGGTATTCACGTGGTCCCTTCTATAAATGTAAAATTTTATTTGATTTATTAGTATTGTAAATGTTTAAATATTTATTGTAGATCCAGTGATTGAAATTGGTCCAATTAAACAAAGAAAAATAGAAACAGAGGAAGGCTCATGTTGGTGCTAGCGTTTTCTTATATCAGCTGAATATACAACCTGTCTAGTTTATACTTCTGTAGCAGATGTCAAACTATTGCTTTTTGCCAACTTTTGATTCGCTTCTATGTAAGGTTTGCATATGATTTGAATGCAATTACTTTAATTGAAATATCGTTACTAACTCATAATATTATCTATAACATTATTTACTCTAACACGATCCAGTCTTACAATTTAATTTTAAATTGTTACCTATAGAACAAACGGCAAATAATTTGTTTATGCTGTTCTTGTAGATTTATCATGTTTTAGCTCTGGTTTTATCAGTTATTATTTCTACAGTACATTGGTTACACTGTAATACTGCTGTTCAATGATGGGTGGATCTCATGGCTAAACAGATTATTGCATTCGTATATTTTATGATCTTAACTTTTTACTGTTGCTAGTCCATTAATGCTTATCTTACATCATATTTTTCACAAAACGTTATTGTAATCCTTGCTTATGTAATAACTATTTTTTTTGTCATCAGAATTTAAGGGATTTTTATGCAGAAGTGTGTATTTGCTTTAAAATTCTGAAGTCGCAAGCATAAAAATTATCAGGCATATTAAAACAGTGTTAACTCTGATTAGATGATTTTCAGCCTCATTCGTTCTGAACATGCAGATTCTAATTAATTTTATGAGGCAATCTTTCTTCCTAACTAAATGCATAGGTATGTCAGAAACGATACATATTGTGTGATATATTAAATTAGAAACGAAAGCTATTGCTTATTAAACAAGTGAGCGGTAAACTATTTCCCATCCATAGTATGCTTTTGCAGAATATTTTCATATACTAGTAAATATATGCTAAAAGCAGTAATGAGAGGTAAAAATAGCAAAGGAAGTGGAAATAATTTTTGCTGCGTGAAACTGAAATCAAACAAATTTTATTAGTCTCCAATAAGAACAAGGATAATGAAAATTACATGTTACTTAAAGTCAAAATGTATCACGTTAAGCACACAGCAAAAACATGTTAATATAGAAGTTAACGTGTTTTTAACACAAAAAAATATACTGTGCAGGAACTAGAAATCAGGATATAGTTTCTGTTTACATCACTGCTAGCTTTAATTCGGTCATTTTATTGAAAAAAATTACTTAAGAGAATAAATTACTAATACTTATAATAATTTCTTCAACTAATACAAATTTTGGTCTTAAGGCACAAGTACACTCATCAGTTCTCTTGTGTTCAGAGACAAATTATAGCTATTGCACAGTTTTGACAAAAAGTACGACAGCTTTCTGGTAACTAATCTAACCACCGTCGGTTACACATAAATCTCAATCACCTGTAGCATAAATACGTGTCCATTCTTGCGCTGTACGTATTGCATCACTTTCATTATTTTTCCATTGCTCCGCAACATCTGTCGCTAAAGGATCATCAGGATTTGGTGCTGAAAGTAAAGCCTGGATGGAAAGTAGCACAGTACGGATCTGCAACGCCGGTGACCACTTATCCTTCAAAATATCCAAGCATATGCGGCCCAGTTTGTCAATATTCGGATGGTAGATTTTAGTCATAAAACGAACTTTCGGTGCAGCCATCGGGTATTCTTCCGGCAAAAAAAGTTCCAACTTAAAAATACCACCTGCAAATGGACTACCCTCGGGACCGGCAATGACGACATGGAAATACCGAGCATTGCCTTCATCAGGCACAGCCGAAATTCCTGGTACTGGATCAGCTATCAGTCGTTGTGTTTCTTTTGTAATGCGTCGAGGTAGAGGAGTCACCATTACTTCAAATTCTTCCTCTGTAAATACCCCACAGCCTACAATACAGAATTAAAATCTTACTGTTTTGTTCTGCAAGGAAAAGTAATGAGACAGTTTCCTGATAGAACTAAATCTTATTCTCAAAGTTACTAGACAAAAAATGACACTCGACATAATGTATATGATTAAGTCCATATACATGGAATCTAGCATGAACTACTTAAAACACTTGCAACAAGTAAACATAATAAGCCTTAAGCATAAGAACGGATCTAGTGCATTCGAAAAACCTAAATATATCAGAATCAATGTGCAATTACTAAGAATATGTGTGGAAAGTGAAACAAAAAACATAGATAGAAATATATAGTAAAATTTTACTGAAGTTAATAGATGTAACTTATTTGTACACTCCCTGGTAAATATTTAGTACGTAATTTAGTGCCATGCTACTAAATTTCTAGTTTCAGCCATAATGACAAGTAAAAGTTTATCTTCTAAATTTAATCACAAAGTGAAAGCATAAATTTTACTGGAAATAAATAGAAAAAAAATATCACAGCTGCTATATTACGATCTGCAGATCATCTGAAATAACGAAGAGTATAAAATTTATAACATTCCTAAACATCTTTACAGCTTTTTCTGACTCATTTTATATCTTTGAACCACTATTCTACTTTTCGGAGATAAGGCAATATTCTGCGTGAAATAAATGGAAAAAACTAGACTATCGAAAAAGCCAAAATATACATCATTCTAGAAAATGAAATCATTCTTTGCTGAACTCATGATAACAGAAGTGAGTATAATTATAATTCTGAGGTGAATAATTTTAAAAATTACAAAAAGATTACAACAGAATTAAATAGATCTATGCGCAAATAATTAAACTAATTATACAACATATTTTTTAGACGTTATCAACTGTTAGTAGAGTTATATTGTAAGTAGCATACAATCTGATAAAAATAACAGCATTATTCGGAGAAATATCAGAAGAATTAACATTTACCAACTAGAATTTTAATAAATACTTTTCTGTGCTACCTGCATAAGTATTCCACATTGAAACACAAAAGGTTTAAATTCATATTCTTGGTACATACAAATGATGTGTTAGTAATAAAAGTGAACTTTCTATTTAAATAATTTCGACATCAGTCCTGAAAACAAAAAATCCGTTTACT
Organism: Thelazia callipaeda; assembly: GCA_900618365.1. Taxonomy (NCBI): domain Eukaryota; kingdom Metazoa; phylum Nematoda; class Chromadorea; order Rhabditida; family Thelaziidae; genus Thelazia; species Thelazia callipaeda. The sequence continues at coordinate 23,741 of UYYF01000196.1, forward strand.
AATTTTTGAACAGTCTGGATACATCAGAATATACAATACTTAACTATTTGAAATTTTAATTCAATTAAATCTTTTGAGAATAAAAAATAATATGCAACAAAAAATGCGCAACCCTATATTGAGTAAAAATGAGGACAAGTAAAATAATACAAGAATAACGGATATTATGATTAGAAAACACAAAATTTTTTGGGTCAATGACAGTGCTTCTTTTCAAATACAAGAAATACGCGGAGTTCGAACATATACATCTTGATATCAAAATTGCATTAATCTTAGAGGATAACGTTTGCCAGTATGAACATAATATTCTAATAGGACAAAAATTGTCAAAAAAAAATTTGGATTCGATTTATATGATAATAAATCTGACAACTGAGAAGTCTTTCAATAAAAATATCAAAAAATGAAGTACTGGTCAGATCTGATTTCGTCGAATTCCGTAAGTCCGTGATACTAAATCAAAAAAGAAAAAAGATTACAATGAAACGCTTAAAGTAAACAAAAGCAGTAGTGACCAGAATTTTGTAGCATTCCGATTCATAACATTACTGAGATCAAAAAGTTAGAGATCACTAATTCTCACTAATATCTCTGTTGGTAAGCAAATCAAACCCTCCTCAAACATATAAAAAAACATATACAACAAGGATCAGTTCCACACACCAAATAACTGTAAATCAATCTGCAGTAACATACCATTCAACTGTAAAACTTTCAGAAAATCAAGAAGCATCAAAAAGCTCATTTCGGAACAAAATGTTTTGCATTTTTTAAAATATATCTTACTCGAGATAACATTCACATCCTGACAAGAAAACGATATCACACGTGAGTAATTTAAAAACTGATCACTGGCTGCCATCAAAATACCTGAGTTATCAACTGCCATTTTGCTCTCCTGAAATAGCTAATTAACTTCTAACTGAGTGCATAAACGAGTAATAAATTACTAGAATCGAAATAATCAATATACATAGTAATTAATAATATCCACTAAATATTAGAGGACTTGAAACGAACAATAGAATAAAAAGGAGTAAAAACTTACACAGGTACAGAATACAAAACAGGTTTATGGATTAAAGGTGCAATCTAACTTAAAAATTGTTAAAAAATAAACCATTACAAATTAAAGAGAATAAATAATCATATAGAACTTATGATATAAGTGATGAGAATGACATACCATTTCTACTATCTGTATTCATTGTAGACAAACGTTTAGCAAGTTTCACTGCATCTGGATCAATCCCCCGAGTATCTACTTCTGGTACTGCATTACGTCTTCCCGTACGTCGTGAATTTGCAAAATCTCTCATAAGATTATCATCTTCTATTCCACGATTACTGTTAATATTACCGTTGTCTTCCTGTTTTGCCGAATCCTTCATTTCGCCCATTTTTACTGTAGTCAATTTTGTCAGCAAATATTGCCATCAATAATGCCATTGCAATTATTCTGAATTAATCTCATAGCGACGCAGGAAACTCTCAATAAAATACCATTCAATCAATTACTAATATATACTGCAATTCAGTTAAGATCTTTGATAGACTGAACTCTACAAATTTTTAAATTTTATATCTACTTCGAATGATAATTTGCGACGAGATTCAACAGCGAATGAACATAATGACTTAAAAACTTAGTTAAAATCTGAACTTATATGACATACAAAAGTGCACAGTACAGCATAATAAGTTGATAACAATGCTGATGAAAATATATATGAACTATGAAAAACTAGCAGAACTAATATAGTACAGTATGCAAATGAGCATTCCATACTAAACAGTAATCGATAGATCAATAATACTCGACACTTATTATAATTTTTAAAAAATCTGGCAATAATACTGATAGATATTACAAATATTAAAGAAAGTAAATAATCAGCTCAAGCTAATAACAAGTTAGTACAGTTAATGACTTTTAAAATATTTACTTTACACAAATTGCAATAAAGATCGATAATAGCACAATGATACAGTATTATGTTTGATACATCAATACAGTATGATATTGATACATTGATACAGTATCATGTTAATACAATGATTAGCAAATAATAAGGTAAATAACTGATTAAGAAGGAAAAATAATGAATTACTGAACAATTATTAAACCTAAACCTAACTCTTCTTATTTGCATTGTTTTTATCATCAAATGTAGATCGATACAATGATGAATTGTAGCATAAGAGAGAGGGATAGACGAGCAGTCATTACGAAAAGAATATAATTGCTTCATCTGGGTCAGACTTGGTTTTATACATATACATATACATATATCTATATGTATATCAAGAACGTGTATACTTTTTATCTTTTCATTTCATTCTCTCTTTACATATTCTCTTAACTATACTATTCTGTGACAATAGATACAACTTATATTTTACGTCAAAAACGTGAAAAAAGTATGACTGAATAGAAGTTAAACTATTACTGTTACAATAAGAACTTTAAAGTGAATGTAAAAAGCTTTGCATCAAATCGTAAGTGTCGTTGCATTGGGTCGCAATACGTTGCAAGACCAAAGAGATGTGAGAATGAGCAGCGAATGAGTGAATGAATGAGTGAGGGAGTGAATGGCTGAATGAGTGAATGGATGAATGAGTGAATGGATGAATGAGTGAATGGATGAATGAGTCATTCAAAGGAATGAAACGTTTTGTAAATTTTTTTGAAATACTTGCCAAAAGGGTTGAGTACATTTTATTTCAGTTTAAAGTTTGTAAATTCATTAAACCTTTGACCTGACAGAAAAATATGATAAATATCAGATTCCTAGCATATTTCTATTATAATTTAACACTGTCAAATGTCTTTCAAAGCATGTCAAAGTTCATTATGCATATTCTCTAATTCACGCAATCAACTATTTGAGCACCTAGTCAGGGAACTGCGTGTGCTCTGCGCAACCTCGATTCCTCGAATACGTACTTCAAACGTAATCACCCCGCTGGTTCCTGGTTCTGGTGCACTGGCAGAGTTCATTCGTTCTTCACGGAGCTTTTTACAACCAACCTCATTTGTTTTCCCATTGTTTTACGCTATTATTTCATATGGATCTTTCTGCTTTCATCCTCCATTTTCTCTTCTTGGAAGTCGCCTGTGATGTGGAAAGTTCTTCAGAAACGCGTTCCCAACTATTAGATCAAATTGGAAATTGAACTATGAGAGTCAGTTTGAGTGTAGACTCAAAAAATTAGACTAAATTTTAACTCAAAATTATATCGACTAAAAGCTTAAGAGGTCAAAATAAGCGTTAAAGCTTAATTTGCGTGAAACAGTTTACGTGAAATTGACATATACAATAAATATCACTGTACTATTACTTACTGAATAACTTTGAAGTAAAGTGTGATTTAGTGAAAGTAAACGGAAAATGATACTTCATACAAACGTAGGGAGTCTTTAAATGACAAGGCAGGCTAAATGAATGAACTTCGTTTACGTGTCTATTCACTACGTTGCACTTGTGACACTGTTCTCACTCATTGCTTTGTACAAAACACAAATGAAAATAACTTTTTTGAAGTACAAAAGGTTGGCAAAAAATTCAGTCAAACAAAGTTAAGCATTTGTAATATTGTAAACATTTGAACTTTTTCTTGCAATTTTTTGCGCAATTTTAATTAACTAAGCGATATTATTGCCTCAAACTTTTATTTTTTCTTAATAAAAAATTTTCAATCAAAAAAAGCTATGCACAAATTTTTTGCACATTTCAAATATAATATTTAATATGCTCAAATGTTAATTCTTATTCCAGACTAAAACTAAAATCGATTGAAAGAAAAAAGATTTGCACTAAACTTGGTAACTTTTCACGTACGTGGGGATTCCGAAATTTTTAGAATTATTTTCCGTATATTTGCCATTTTAAGCACAAATTTATTACTTGAAAAAAAAAATGATCACAATGCTTTTCTTCTTAATTCACGTTACGGTGGAGCTGCTAATCCTTGTGTCACAATGACATCAGAAGCTGACGACTGCAAAATTATGCCTTATAAAGTATCTTTCCAAATTAGAAGTTAAATGCGTGGGATAATTATTTTTTGACTATATTTTCATACAAATTTGGTCAACTCAATGAGTAAAATGTTACAAAAAACCGTAAAGGATCAAATGTTGCAAATAATAACATTAAGAATAGATTATTTTTATACAACCTTAGCAAGATTACTCTAAGAATTAGACAGAATGAAAGCTGACCTTGTCCAGATGCCACGGAATCTTTGGATAATTTGGAGTGTAACCTTCCTTCCATTCATCACGTCTTTCTTCACGAACTTGTTTTAACAATAAGTAAGTCGTAAAACCGATCAATGTCACAACACCACTCACCAAAAATGCTGTAAAGAAAAGTGACCTTTGAAATTATTAATCATAATTTGCTGAAAAATAACTCTATAAAATTTATTATCAAAACTTAGAATATATAAAAACTCAAAGGGTAAGATTTATTTGTAAGCAATTACTTTTTGCTAAAATAATATGCTAAGGCTGAAAATGGCGTAATTACTTTTGAATTTATTAACCTGGCGTATAAGCCATAGATGAGATATGAACTGGTCGCATGATAACATTTTTAGGATGGCGAAAAGAACGAACGTAATCCAAAATTAACATAACCATTGTAATTATCCTTTACAAAATAATTAATTTATGAAAAAAAAAATACGAGTGGCATTCACGTCAAAGTTCACGTTTTTTTTTCTTTAGCAAAAAATTCGCGATTAAAATATGCAGGTGAAAAAAGATTATTTAAAAATTATGAGTTTTTACATGCTAACTTTACTATTTTATGTCTGATTAGAATTTATCTATATAGATTTGATTTATAAAATTACATAGATAAGAAATAATCTTACTATTTTGATACAAATGTTAATATCAATAATTGATAAATGTTTTATAGCTATTTTGTAGATAACTTAGACACAAATTAGATGCAACAGTACGAATCTAATGGCTAGTTTAGATAGCAAAATAAAAAACATACAGAAATCTACAATCATCCACCAATATAGCATGTTGAAGAACTGATACAATGTCCTACATATATGCAATATTTTGTTAAGTACATAATTACATGAAAATTTGCATATTTAAACTTTTCATTATTGATCTACGGTCGGTCATCTGACTAGTAATGAAAGCGAGCTGAAACAAAATTCTTGTTTATATTTTCTCGTAACATCAGACAAGAGTCCATTGAAATTGCATTAGTTTACATCAAAACATGTTTGCTCTCATTATTATTGTTATTGTTATTGTCGTCATTATTATTATTATTATTATTATTATTGTTATTGTTATTGTTATTGTTATTATTTACTTGAAAGAAGAAAATTAAGAAAATTAGTCAATCATAAAATTTACATGAACTACAGTCATAATTGTAACAGTCAGCAAAGATTGTTGTTAATCTGTAATTGTGATAACTCAGCAAACTTTACATTATTATTTTTGCTCAATTTGAATCAATTCTACAATTAATTGTATTATTAAAATTAATTATAATTTTTGTTTTACACTTCCCAATTATTTTGTGTAAACTTTTAATATATTTTAAGCACAACTTATGCGGTGGATAAAAAATTATAAAACATTTTCAACATTTAAGAAGTCATTTGCACTTGTTAATCATTTATACGTACACGTGAAATGAAAGTAAAACGTGTAATCCTTGGTGTGTTTTGTTGGTAAATTTAGTTGGAAAGCTATTTAATGCAATACATATATATATATATAT